>JAUBNZ010000146.1:0-23227 GCA_032355485.1 Bonnemaisonia californica
GCAGGAAGGGCGATGGTGAGGAAGGGCGACGGAGGCACAGTAGTGAGGAGTCACAAAATAAAAATTTACTGAAGTTTTCAGAGAGTAGTTTCTAGCGTAAATGCCTTGGAATACTTCACGTAAGATATTTCGTGAGTTGCGTTCTTACACGTTTCACTCACGTCGAGCTCACATCCAAGCTGAATTTTATGAGGTGTAAGTTCTGAAATTAAGCTGAAAGAAAAGATAAAAATACACACGTGTGACTGTCAGAGTGCCCCCTTCCCATTACAGCCCCCTTTACAGTATACTTCCCGCCTGGCGGGAAATCTTATATACTGCATTGGGCTTACGGTAAAAAGAAGAGTACCAGTACCAATGCAGTAAATCAGATTTCCCGCCAAAATGAGTAGGTAAGATGTCACATACATACTAGCTGTATAGCTCCTACCAGCTCGAAAAGGCTGCGCTATCTACCTCGGTACAGACAGGAAGTCTCTTCTATCACGTCCCCTTGCACACGACAAGTTCTGCAGAAGTTTCCCATTGCCCCCAACAGAAAAGGGGTCATCTCGAAACGTTTTCAGGATTATAGCAAGTGTTCGTGGGCTCACGTACGACGAAGCGGGGTTCGATTGCATACAGAAATATTTGACCATCTGTTACGTATCGCTTTGAACAATGCAAGTTGCACGTGCAGGCGGTACCGTAATCCCTTTGACGAAAGGGAATGGGCTTCGTGCTGGTAATCGTTCAGCATCCTACGCTCCTCTCTACCTGTCTACAGGTTTGAAAGATGTTGCCTTCGATATTGAAGAGCTTGAAGGAATTGCGCTCGATAGGCTCAAGGTTCTCAAAGAGGTTGAGGCTGCTCGTGCTGCAACCACTGCAGCGGGTCCACCTGGTGCGAAAATTGAGGCCACTCGAAAAGCGATCCGGGCAATTGAACGTAAACACGGTCTCAACATTCCTCCCTTTGGAAACTCTGATAGAGAGGACCGTGTCCTAAAGGATGAGGCATCGCACTTTCTTCTGAGACTAGCGCTCTGTAAGACACTCGAGCATCGAAATTGGATGCTTTCTACCGAATGCGATCTATTCAACGCCCGTTTGGATGGTGCAGACACCGACTTTGCATTAGAGGCTATTGAGAAAGCCAATGGACCAGTTGTCAAACCGTTAGACGCCGACATTTTTGAACAATACCAGATGCAGCTTGATGCAGTTACGAGAGGTCCAATGAGACTGAAAGGCGATGCCGGAACCCGATTCTATGAAATTGCCTTTGAAGAAGTCCCTTCTTTAGTAAGGAATCGAAAGGTATTATTAGTGAACGGAATGGCCTTCGTTCCAGAGAGGAATATTCTTGATGTGGTTTCGGGGCAATTCAGGTCAAAGCTCAGCTTGGCATTGGTGACAGCGGTGAAGGTGGTCGCATTTGCAGATGGTGACAAGCGAATGCGCCCTATTCTGGATTCCATTCGTGAACATTTCACCGCTGATGATTCATCATCCAGTGCGTTTGATCCATCGAAGGGTATCGAGCGCATTAATCTAAACCAACTGAATGAGTCAATTCCTGCCATGCCGCTGTGCATGGCCAATATGATGTCGCGGCTTCGGGAACAGCACCACTTGCGACATGCCGCCAGGATGCAGCTAGGTGTGTTTTTGAAAGGGTGTGGGCTATCTGTGGACGACTCACTTAGGTTTTGGAGGACAGAATTCGGGAAGGGGGACATTAATGGGGAGAAGTTTGAAAAATCCTACGCGTACAACATTCGACATCACTATGGAAAAGAAGGCAAACGGAGAAATCTAGCACCGTTCCCGTGCATGCGAGTCATCAATGATAGGCCTGGTCCTGGTGAACATAATGGCTGCCCTTACCGAGAATTTGAAGAATCTCGTTTGAAGCAAGCTCTGCGTGGAATCGGAGCCAAGCCAAATGCGATTCCGGCAATAGTTGGGCGCGCCAAAGATGGCAACTTTCAAACCGCATGCGGCATGTGCTTCGCTTCGTCTCAGCCCGGATTCCATGTCGCCGGAGATAACGGGGCACCAGAGTTTATTCCATCCCATCCGAATGAATACTTTCTAGAGGCTCGTCGGCGACTGTTCGCAGTTGAGGCCGACCAAGAGATGATGGACCAAGATATGATTGATGAGGAAATTGGGGACGATGAAATGATCCGGGCAGCATTAGCCGCCGAAAGTCAATCGCTTACTCCAGATGCGCAAGTCGTTGTCCCCATGGAGGCTACCGTCGCTCCAAGTGTTGCTCCAAGTGCTGGAGAACATGCCTCCTGCCCTACTGCTGAGAAAACAGAATGTGGAGAGGTAGGCAATTCCTCAGAAGAGCAGAGCGGGTCACACAATGAGAAAATTGCGTGAATGGAAATGAGAGTAAAACGAAGCTTTCAAACTTTCGAGGAGTTCGTGATGTAATATGTACAGGAGAGTATGGCAACCGCGTATGCCACTGATATTGTACTTGAGGAATCACCGAAGCTAGGGTTCTGAGATATCATCAGGTTCTAGGGCAGAGAAACCCCCACTCAGGGCCAAACAACATGAGTAGGAAGCAACTAAACGTATATACCTTGTGGTGACGAAGGGTGATTTCTGGTTAGGGTGCAGATACTACAACTGTGGCTGCTGATGGATACGCTGATGATACACCTAGACCTGACCTGGCCCCTAAACCAAAAGAGAAGGAGAATAGTTTGTGAAATAAACATGATGCCAATGTGTTTACTACAATATGCCCTACGTTCAATACTACTGTGTCTGGGGGGATTGTCCCACATTTTGTAGAGACCGTAACCGGCCACATAACGCCAAAAGAAGTGACAAAGACGATCAGTCCCTTTCATCATCACTAGTGAGAAGTTTCTTTGTTCTGTCCACCTCTGTTTTCACAGATATGATTGTTTCCACAGTTTCCGTAATGGTCTCCTTATCTTCTTCCGAAGTAGCGTACACCGCAAGCACCCGAAGCGTCTTCTCCTTCCCACTTTCGAGAATCTCCATAGCTTCAGAGCGGAATGCGAAGAATGAGTCTCTCTGTTCTTTGCGACGCGCGGCCTTCCCGCTACTCACAGTATCCTTCATATCCTTGTCCTCTCTTTCGTATCGATCTCTCCGTGTCTTCAAGGTCTTCTTCACTTCTTTCTCTTGCTTCGCTGACAGCAGGGAAGGCGGCCGGGGCCTCCAGGAGAACTGGTATAGCATATCAACAGTAACTCTGCAAAGTTCCTTTCCAAACATTGTCCAAATGACATAGCCGTTGTCATTGCGGTTCCTCCAGTAAGTCACAGAAGTTGCTACAAATCTACCTGAGGGATCCCATTGCACATCATTACAGAGGAAATGCTCATCAGACCCAACCGGTTCTGGCGACGACTTCTGCTGTGCATCGTTCACATCGTACCATTCCAGGTTTCCATTTTGAGTACCAACGGCAGCAAGAAGAATGAAGCGGCCTTTCGGTGACCAATGTAACTGATTTGTTGTCTTCTTTTCAAGGGTGAAGAGTTTCTTCAGCTCTCCACTGGTACCTTCCATTGTGAAAAAGCTTACATCCGTTCGGCCGGGCTGGTCACTGAATGCATGGATGACAGCAAATCTATCACCTCGAGGTTCCCACCCGAATGCAGTCACGATATCTTTCTCTTTGTACTCCACTACCTCTACAGGGATGTCCTTCGCTTTCACCCTGAACAACTCGAAGTTCGTGAACTGACCCTTCTTACTTTTCGTGAGTCGGTCCACTTTGCAGCACAGGAACCTGCCCTCCTGCTGCCAATGAAGCATGATTGCAGAGACAGAGAACAGTGCCTTCTGGCGCAATTCTCGTTTGGATGGAAGCTCAATCAACGTTACACGAGCGGGTGAATCGTTCACTTCCGGAGTCCAGTAAGCCATGACATTGTCTTTGGGAGACCAAGCGAAGTGTTGAATGTGCGGCACCTTAATTGATTTCTTATCTATTAGGCCCATGTCAAGAGTTTGATAAACAGAAATGGCGTTCTCATTCAAGCGCGCGAAGTACATGTCATCGTGAGACCACTGGAAAATTGGCCACGGGATGCTTCCATCAGGACCTATCATTGAACGCGGGGGACCTGTGAACCCGCGCTTGCGCTTCCCAGTAAGAATATCCCATACAATCAGAGCTCTGGGGTTCCGCTTGTCGTCACGTTCCGGTTCTGTGCCATTGAAGGTTATCAGATAGTTCTCGCAAGGTGAGAAGTCCACCAGAGTTACAGCGTTATGTTCAAACCGCATGACAAGCACCCACTCTACTTGGTCCTCGGGCCTCGCCGGCGGAACGCGGCCCCACAACTTCACTCCACGTGAATGAAAAGTTGCAACGTACGTTCCTCGCGGAGACCACACTGCGGCCGATTCCGTCCACTTGACTCGAGCGTGGTCCTGTTTTGTGCAAAGCCATTTGATAAAACATAGAATGAGAAGTTAGAATTCAACTTCTCGCACCCTTGCGTACCGCAATACGTCGTCAAGACAAGCATCAGAAACAGCCTCTTAAGTATCTTCAATGCCTTGATATGAGGATGCAGGTCCCCACGTAGGTATCAAGTATATCAGCATATTTTGTATAAAGAGATCATCATCGCTCGCAAGACGTATCGCATAAAATTGAAACCAACAGTTCAACGTACCAGTTGCGGTTTGACTACGTGGTCGTGCCAGAATATACTAGTCTCATCGTCATGACGGATCATGAATTGATCACGTCCACGTTCATCGAGCATCCAACTCTTAAAATTCGGACGGTCTCTGCTAGTTGTTGGTATAGGCGGAGGTGGTACGAACTCATTGGGCATTGCCTGTAGACGTTCCAAATCGCCTGCAGTACATGCCCAAAAGCAATGCGTCCGATCAAGCTTGAAGTTATGCAATGCGCTAATAGCCTTGTGTGCCTCCTCGGGTGTTACATACTCGGCAAATGCAAACCCAAGAGTTGACCCGTCATCCCCCTGTACAAAAGTGAGGCGTGGCTTATCGCTGTCATCATGTCGGAGACGTGCTACCGTCGTAAATTTGGGGGTGAGCCTCGCCACAAGCTTTGGATACTTCTCCGCTGGGATCTTGGGGATGTTATCAATTACAACGAGACAATCATTTGCCACACGCTGCATTTCCTCGCGCTTCTGCTGAAAGTCCTCCTCCATTGTATTCATGGGAGCATCCATCTCGGGTCCCATCCCTGGCATCTCTGATTCACGATCCAGAGATTCTTTGCAATGGCGATATTCGATTGATGAGGATGGAAGCGAAGAGAACTGTTTGCCTGAGCCAAGTAGTGGTGCCTGCTGCTTTCTGCCCGTAGCGCAAATGTTAGTCGATGGGCTAAATCAGAGAGTTGTGGATACATGCTCTTCATCTGGAATGAGGATTGCCGAAGCCGGGAATGTGCCAAGAGAGCTTGCCAGCTGCTCCCGACGGCGTCCAACAGCGGGGCTGCTCTTTGCTTCCTTTACAGTCGCATTACAGTACAGTCTGTCCCTCCTGATAATAATTATGATGTTGTACACATAAAATATGTGATAAAATAATTATGATGTTTTATACATTACAAATAACTTAAAATATTTGCGTGTCTACAATAGTAAATTGTAGCTTACAGAAAATGAGACACGTATAACAGTGTATACTACACACGTGTACAAATTCGCAATAAATTCTACTGTAATGTATTCAAAACCACGACATACTGTAATCCATGAAAAATTGAGAGTACCCAGCAACATGTGGCTACAGACTCTGTAGTACTGTATAGAGGTAAGTTATTTCCGATGGTCCAACTGTGGACCCTGAGACTTTGTTACCGAACTGCGAAGGGTGCGAGTTTTGAGTTTCGACGAGTGACTTACCTAGATATCCGCAATATTAAACTGTGAGTTAGTTACGCGAACTTCCAAAGGGCTGGTGAATCTCCAGCCCTTTGGAAAATTAAGTTGAGGAGCCCCTACGAACATGCATTTTCAATATATTATTAAGCGATGTCAGAACGGTCTATTGTTCTAATATGGTACTTACTACAGTATGGCGAGCTTATTAGGGTTCTCATTAAATTTTGTAAAATCGATTCAAAATGTATACTTCAGGGTAGTTCCGGGACAGGCTGCTTATTCAGCGGAAGCATCTGTACTCTGTAATAAATTGCATATTACGCTACCCACAAGGGTTTGCGTGATAAAAAGTAAACTAAATTCAAATTATTACCATGGAGTCTCATATATTCCTCCCGCCAAAATTAGAAGCCCAATAAATTACCACCAAGAACTATGACACGTGTAATAAACCGGTTACCATAACGCACCCGTGTACACTCTTGAGTAAATCTATGTTATATTAATATATTTTTATTAAACTGAACAGATAGTTATTTCAATACAGTTTCAAAGCCACCTCTGAAGAGCAATCCGTTTCCAGCACCAGAATCCAAGCGAACTTGTCGTTCTGAATCCGGACAGGCACGTCGTGTGTTGTTACAAATATTCGCCGTCAACGCAATCGGTTGCTCCATGCGAGATTTTACGCCGTCAAGCAAACATATCTAGATACATTTGCAGCGAAAAATTGCAGACGGGAATTAAAGCTCTTGCTTTCACTCTTCCCTCTCCCTTCCTCCTTTCTTTCAACACAGAAAACAGCCAGAGAGACATTAAGATCTGGCCGTCCCCGGAACAAACTACCTCTAACTTTCTGTTGTATGTTTGTGCAACTGGTTGTACACGCAAGAGGTTGTGGCTAGAGCAGCGAAAATCAACTGTTTTCTATCCACCGAACGCACTAGTTGCCTGCCCTCAAGTCTAAATAATTCATCATTTAGCCATGTTGTCCGGCTATGCTTCGTGCCTAGGTCTGCTTATGCTTTGTGTTGGTCTACTCATTTCATCGACTTATGCCTCACAGTCGGCACGAGCAATTGTCCAATCGCAATCTAAGGAGACACTCACCATCAAGAACAAGCTCGAAACGGCCGAGGGCCGAGTAAGCGATCTTATTTCGCGTCTAGATTCTGTTTCCGATGATGCCTCGCGCGCCAAGAATGAGATTCACTCTACGCTGATGGAAGTGTGGAAGATTGTTGATTTGCTTGGACGTGACCGCTGTGGCGATGTGGTGGATAATGTGCGTCTGGCTCAGAAGAAGGCAGAGAGCAAAGTGACGGACTTGCAAGAAGAGGTTCGGGTCAATTTGAGGGAAATTGAAGAGCTCAAACTTAAGCTTGTGAAAAGTGGCGATTCTGCCAGCGCATTGCAGACGGAGATCAAGGCGGAGCGTTCCCGCCGGGAAACGCTGGAGTCAGAGTCGAGGGAACTGAAAGATAAATTGCACTGGGCGTCTGCGGTATCGAATGAGACGCAGAAATATGAGCTAGTGGCGGAGCGATTGCAATCGCTGTTGGTTGTTGTGACCGAGAGGACACAGCTGCTAACCAGGTTATTGACGATGGTTGGGGATGCTCAAAACGGGTTTTCGGACTGGCGACAAGAAATTTCATCCCTTACAAGTATTGTGCGTGATGCAGAACGCGACTTCACCGGCGGGTTTCAGGATGCAGCAGTAGAGGGTCTGCGGAAGCATACCATGGAACTGGAACGCCAATTAAAAGATGCTTTGCGCGGAAGAGAATCTTTGGCGGATGAGAGGAACTCATTGAGAAAATCCCTGGACGCAGTTCAGTCGAAAATATCGGCTGGGGCATCATTCATTAGTGGTGGTAGTCGTGGTGGGAGGAAGGAACGAATATTCGTGCAGTCGGAGCCACGCACGAATGTTGTCGGTGCGGTAACGCTCGTGATCATATCTATGTGCACGGGTGCAATTGCAGTGTACCTACTTGGAGCATGGCAGCAGAATAAGGATGTACCGCCGACGCCTTCGGAAAAATACGGATTCACCCCAACGTCTGGAAGGCAATCACCTGGGTTCCATCACTCACCGGGAAGCCCTCTTCAGTATGTGAATAATGGGAGTGCAACCAAGACGCCCGGATCCCACGCGAGCACGCCAAGGCGGTATTAAGGCAGTTTGGATTTTCGAGGTGTAGTGAACGGTGAGCAAGGTTTAGTGAATGTTTAGAATTTGGACTTAACTTTGACGGATGTTTGTGCAGATGTCTTGGCTGAATCGTCTTGAGGAGCACTCCTGAATATACCGACGTTTCTCTCGAAGGTTAGCAGATAGATCTAATGTAGTGGAACTAGTAAGAATGAATTAAAACCAAGGAATGTCGAGTTTGTCGCAAAGAAGTCAAACCAAGTGTAGAAAGAAATTTTAATGGCCAGTTCCATCGCTCCGCGAACAAGCTGCAATGCGGAACGGTGACTCCAAACAAGCCAAGTATCCATCCGATATCAAACGCCCAGTCTTGCTGCTAAATATGCACACCTCTACGGGGTAAAACTCTGGTTGCCAATTCCAGGCGTCCTAGGCGGTATAGGACGGTTAATCTTCTTATATTCATTGCTGCCATGAGTCTTCCGCGGCACCTTGGCCAAAATATCAGACAAAATGCCCTGGGAAGAAGTAGCATTACCCAAGCCACCCACCACGTAATCCTTGCGCAGGTCTCCCGTGACATTATTATTAGGCACCTTGTCCATATACTTGGGCTGCACTCTCGCTACTCCACCAGAAACACCGGACGCTCGCTGGCGGGCAAGCTTCTCCCCTTCACCGCGATTCGCTGGTACACTTTCACCTTGTCGAGCCAGTGTGTTCGACGACTGCAACACCATTGTACGATGGGCTTCACCCACGGCCTTAATAGCTACTGGAAGCGCTGATGCCCCGGCGAGAAGGCCGGTTAACGGGAACATTTTTGGTTAACAGGTGGGACGGGGCTGAGAGTTGGAGAGAGGCAGCCAAATGAGTTCGGAGACGGACGGATATCAAGAAAAAGATTGCTCTTCGTCTGCGCAGGGCTTTTGTCAAAGGACTAGCGATGGAGAGGCTCTCTCTGGAGGGCAAAGAAAGGAGGTACGTTGGCAGTAAAAGTAAATGTCAGGTGTTCTTTCAGGTTTCTTTCAGGTTTCTTTCAGGTTTCTTTCAGGTTTATTTGATGTTTTTTCAAGTGTTTTTTAAAAATTAGTTTGGCTTGTCAGGGGCTCGTTACAGTCCGCCCTGCAGCTCGTGAGCAGCTCGAGCTCATGGTAGCCAATTGCCAAGAAGCAAAGATGAGAAACTTTATTTTACCCTGGTAGCGTAGCTTTTTAGATTTTCTTGAGGTAGCCAATCACACCGTTCTTATTCCCATCAAGAACGAGGAACACGTGTCCCCATGCTGCTTAAGTACCGCAGCACTGTAGATAAGTGTAACTTTACAATTAATTTAATTTAATTTAGTAAGTACAGTAGTGTAGATACAGTAGTGTAGATAGACACTCTACAGTACCACTACACGTACATTACTGTACATGGTTCGCTTCATAAAAACGCTTACTAATTTAATAAAGGGGGGAAGGAAGAAAAGTACTGTACTGTACAGTAAAGTTAACTTCACTGCAGTTGGTTATTGTTGTGTCTGAGAAGCTATGCTGCAGTACGGAAGACTTCCATCAGAAGCATAGGTGTAGTGGGACAGCATTGCATCGCTTGAACAAATATCCACTGACTGCTCACCGATAGAAACGGAAATTAACTCTATCGTCAATTTCGAGGCCCCGTTTCCTCACCATCCTAATTGTCAAAGTTACTTAATGTATTGTAAACCGATCAGCTTATGTTCACGGTCTACCACCAGACCAATTCGTCACGACAGCAGCACCTTGAGAACCCCAGGTTCCCCTGCTAACCGAAACGCCTCTTTGGCCTGCCTTCTCGGCAGTACCTTATCAATAAGCCCGCTAGCATCTAAGCCCTTCTCCAGCAATCTCAACGCCACAGGGAACGGGCCACAGCGCGAGCCCACAATACTCACTTCCTTCACTACGACTGGTGTAAGGTCGACAGCGCGTGCTGAGCCGGCAGCCACAGTAGACTTGAGTACAATCATTCCGCGAGGCCTTACAAAACGTATTGCATCTTCCAAGCCACTGGAATTTCCTGTGCAATCCACTACCACGTCGAAGGTATCAAAAAGGTTCAGCTCATCTGTGAACATTATACGAATTCCGAACTGCTTCCCACGCTCTTCATCTAACTTCTTATTCCGTCCTCTTGACAACAGAGACACATTCTTCCCACAGCAATTAAGAACCAGAGCAACCAGCCAGCCTAGCCTACCTGCGCCCAGCACAGCCACGTGACTTGTTCCTGCAATTTTTACCTGCTCCATGATCTGGCACGCCGCTGCAATGGGCTCGGCGAATACTGCCTGTGAGTTTCCAACGCTTTCAGGCACTGCATGCAAGTTCTCTATGGGTACTGCAACATACTCTGCGAAGACACCATCGCGCCCAAAAATTCCCATGGCAGTTCGCTTAGGATCCTGCGCCCTTTCAGAAGCATTACGGGACGTGATCTGACCGCATTGCACGCAGTTTACCTCTGCGACGACTCTATCCCCAACATGGAGGAGAGTGGAACTGACACACGGACCGAATTCAGCGAGCTCACCGACGAACTCGTGCCCAATGACGTGTAAATCACTGAGAGGTTTGTAGCCCTGGAGGATTTCAAGATCCGTTCCGCAAATTCCTGCAAGCACTACTTTCACTAAGGCCTCACCCTCTGCTAGTTTTGGCTTCGGGTAGTTCATTTCAAAATGAATCTCGCGAGCATCATCCGTTGATGCGCAGATTGTCACTGCTTCCATATCGATTACAAGAGAGATGTGTGCTAGGCGAAGAAGAGGTAACGAGTTGGAAATGCTCCTCTGAGGTAACTTCCGTTGGAGTGGGCAGCTCGTGTACAAGGGTCGGGTCAACACAGGTCAAGCACGCAAGAATGATACTCCTGGCGGCGACGTCAACATGTCAACATTGTTGCTAGATAAATAAATAAAAACACGTCACTGTAATAATATATACAATATACAGTAGTGTTTCTATTTACTTATTGAACCATGGATTAATAAGAATGATCATAGAAACCCCTGAAGTTCTGTAATGAATTGGGGATAAGGGATCGGGACTTGCTTTGGGGGTATTTTTGTTTAGTCTCCAGGAGTTTCTATGATCATGCCAGATTAATATACCAGTAATTCTAAATTCTGGGTAGTCTCGATCGTCACAAAATGCTCGCACGGTACCGAAGGGTACTCCATAGATATTTTTGTCCTGCTCGTCAGTCAACTTGTCCGGTACCTTGGTAACCAGACTCCGGTTCATTCTTTTATTTGTTTTTACACACCTTTAACGACTCCCTGTTACTCCTTGACCTCGCCGTCACCGTCTGCCTTTAACTTACGCATCTGAACAGCTTCACTACAAGGCCGTAATCGGCCTCCCGCAGATGCAAAGCACATTCTTGTCGCTCCCAGTTCAGGTTGCATTCCTTGCAACACGCATCCTGCGAACACTTCCTCCAGTCGGCCCAGGAATACGCCCTCTCTGAATCTTTCAATTCTCGACAACTGCGACGGCACGCCATTGTGCGATTCCTAAATTTCCCATCTCATCACTAATAACTCATCACCATGGTTCTCGATGGATTGGGAAGCCGGATCACCGGTGCTCTGCGGAGGATGACCAACTCCACGGTCATTGATGAAGAAACCCTGAAAGAAATGCTCAAAGAAATCTCGCATGCACTGCTTGAGGCGGATGTGAATATCCGAAGCGTTGCACAACTGCGAACAAAGGTTACGAATCGAGTGAACTTGCAGGAACTTGCCGCAGGCGTGAACAAGCGAAAGCTCATTCAAAAGGCCGTCTTTGACGAGCTCTGCTCCATGCTTGATCCTGAAACAGAGCCAGCTGTGTTGAAACGAGGGAAGAGTAATGTTGTCATGTTTGTTGGATTGCAGGGAAACGGAAAGACCACATCTTGTGTCAAGTATGCCTATCATCATCAGCGAAAGGGATGGAAGGCCTGTTTGGTCTGCGCAGATACTTTTCGAGCAGGTGCATTTGATCAACTCAAACAAAATGCTACGAAAGCGAAAGTCCCCTTCTACGGTTCATATACGGAAACGGACCCGGTTAAAATTGCCACCGAAGGCGTTGAGCGTTTCAAGAAGGAAGGCTACGACTTGATTATTGTGGATACGTCAGGGCGTCATAAACAAGAGGAGGCGCTCTTCACGGAGATGGGACAAATGGCGGAGTCAGTAAATCCGACTGACATCATTTTTGTTATGGATTCAGCAATTGGACAGGCCGCATATGACCAAGCCCTTGCCTTTAAAGGAAAAGTGAGCGTTGGGTCTGTCATTATCACAAAACTTGATGGCCATGCAAAGGGTGGTGGTGCTATTTCCGCTGTGTCTGCTACAGAATCGCCAATTACATTCATTGGTACAGGGGAACATATCGATGAATTTGAACCATTCAACACCAGAAATTTTGTCGGCAGATTGCTCGGCATGGGTGATGTATCTGGGCTTGTGAATTCCATTAAAGAAGCTGGGCTGCATGAAAACATGGAGATGTACAAACGTATCACAGAGGGTGTGTTTACTCTACGAGATATGTACGACCAATTTGATAGCATCGCAAAGCTTGGACCATTGAACAAAGTTATGGGCATGATTCCCGGCATGTCTTCGATGATGCAGGATACAAATGGAGTCGATGGGTCTATGCGCATCAAGCGATTCCAAACTATGATGGACTCCATGACAAGTGAGGAGATGGAAAACCCAAAGATTACTTTCACAACTAGTCGAAAAGAACGCATTGCGCGCGGTAGCGGTCGACATCCTCAAGAGGTTGAAGAACTATTGATGCAATACAAGCGCTTCTCAAAGGTTGTAGGCAAAGTGGGAAAGATGTCGAAGAAAAATATGAACGTGGATCAAATGTCAAGAAACACTTCACAGACCTTCCAGCAGTTTTTGGACCCAAGGATGATGGCACAACTTGGAGGACAAGGGGGAATGCAAAAGATGATGAAGGAACTTGCAAAGTCCATGGACTGAAAGGGAGTTCTCAACCCTTTTCCTGTGTTGGGGGACCGGGATGTGTCCGGTAAGCTTGTGAAAACGAACCTTGAGATACGTGCTACTTTTATCAGCGTTCAAACCGTTGTTTCATGCCGTTTTTGCTTGGGAGGTATGGTCACAATGGAAAAGGTAGGGAAAGCCTGAGTTGACGTATCTGGTTTTCGTATTTCATGATTGCCCTCTTTCTACTTGATTCAGGAAAGTATGTCATTAAGCGTTCAACATTGAGGAGCTGAAGAGTTTGGGATAGATGAATGCAATAGAGGAAAGAGTCTGACAATCCCATTACAGATCACCCTCTAATTGGTGAAACATTTTCATCAGTACTAACACGTTATTCCACTGGTAGTGACAGAAATCGAATCGGTATCACTATGCAGCGGCTATGCAGAGATCTGCATTTCTTTACGATACGTCAGGCACAAGAATTTTCCGGGTTTGAACCTATAGTACACGTTCGTGATATCTATTGCAATGGTCACAACTGCGAAAGCTTCCCGTAAAGGGAATCAATATCTAAGACACGAAGGCGGTCGATGTCGTCAGTCTATCCACTAGGTAACCCCCGTAGAGTGACATGACAAACGTTCAGTGCAGCAACTCTTAAGTTGCAGCATCTGTTGATGTATATCCGCTTGGTCCTGATAGACTTGACTCGGCAAAAGATTGATGTTGGCCATTCAATGTTGGGAGGAGGTATTCAACCAAGTTTCGAAGCTCTACATTCAAATCCAATAATCTTTTAGTTTCTTCCTCGAGGAGAGACTGGCGCATCTTGTTCTTCGTGCGAGAGCGATGAGCTGCTTCCCTATTCCGCTTTGCTCTTAGCATTCTAGACCGCTCTGCCACTGGCAAACAATGCGTAGTATCGTCTTTCTCATTCGACCTACCCTTCGGTTCAGATATAGAATAATGCTTTGCAGTAGATTCCTCCACAGAATGGGACGCACCAGCGCTTGACTCTTTCGTATCTTGTTCCGTTAGAGTGGTGTCCATGAAGTCGATGGGATTCCGCCTTGACCAAAGCGACTGTTGGAATCTCACTGCACTCCCGTCCAAAGTTGATACAGGTGCTAGGTTATCTTCTCTGCTTGTGGTCGAGCATGAATAAAAACGATTCAATCGTTCTCTGGACTTCTGACCGGAAAGGAAACTCTACCGGATACGTCTCAGATTTTCTTCTTCACATGGCGGCAAATTCACAAACAAAAGAGCAATTGCGATAACTATCCTTCCAGTGATAAACTCGTACGCATGTGTCAAGGTATACTAATAATGATGTTTAGTATTTCCCCGGCTTTTTTTTTGTCAGCACAGAGCTCAGCAGGGATGATGCCTATCTGGGATTATTGGAGACAGCCTGTGTGAAAACCAACGTATTCTAATCAGAGAGACACCTGAAGAAGTATTCGTCCATCATCCCTTGTATCTTTAATTTTCCGGTATCCCTTTCTCTGAATATGGCTCTGAATAGTGACCAGAACTACTTGATGGAAAGGAAGATTCCTGTTGTTCTTACAAGGATTCGGAGTTTGAAAGGAATTGTGTTTTCTTGCAGCTTTCTTGGTATGACTGTTCATTTTTGGAGAATTTTTATATCTAAGATGCAATTTGTACCCGAGGGGACCTAAGGGATGTACAGTAGAACAGAAACCAAGTTGATGAAGTGAAGGTCCCAGCTTTTGAAAAGGTTTCGAGTACCGAAGCAGAAGCCTGGGACACTACTACTGCAGTGACATTTGAAATATGACAAAAAATAGCATGACATTAGAGTCATAGTATGACACATTGGTGTCACTAATGTGTCATAATATGGCACTAATGTCATGCTATTTTTTGTACCTTGCTGTACATGTTGTAGAATACAGTAAAGTGGGCAAAAAAAAGCTTTACACGTGCAACCTGAGCTGTGGATGTGGGCAGGGCACCAGCTCGTGCAATGTGCAATGACATTTCAAGTTGGCCTTCAAAGTATGTTTCCATAGGGTAGATACGGTAAATAGGCTGAGAAAAGCATTGAAGTCTCTCACATTGTAGCGCAGGCAGTCAACAACCACTGGCAACCTCGCATTTTTCAAGTGTACTCCTTCACTAACGCGGCTGTAATCGTCGAGCGACGCAGCAGGCTGCAGCAAGCAGCCAGCACTTCCAAAGCCTCGAATGTCGTCCGCAGGAGCGGCGCGAGGCGCGCGAAGCGTTGCCCGGCTGCTGACCCAAGCCCGCGCTCCTCCATACCGCCCAGGCCCCACATGGCGCAATGCCAGTCAGTTGAGCACGTTTTCATCCTTCAATCCTGCGCTGCTTCGCCAGAAGAGCTTCCCGTCGCATGCATTGATGCTATCCCCCCTGCTGCGTCCATCTACCTCTGCGTATGCGCGTCTGTGCACTTCTGCGCCAAATGCCGCAACACCCTCTGCTATTGAACATCTTTCTGGGCGCGATGTTGTGCTCTCGCCGCCTGCGCTTGTCGTCACGAGGGAATTTGAATGGGGAAATATTCTTGTCGGCTTCGAGCAGGCCAATAAGTATACCATCAGAGCAGCCCCTGGTGGTAACGTTGTTGGGTATCTGGCTGAGGTATATTACATTTCATAATCTTGCTTGTATCTACTCGCCATCGATTTTGCAACCATGTCCATGCTGACTGTTTAATTATTATGCATGCTTCACTATTGTAGGAGGACTCTGTTGGACGGTCAATAACGAGAAATGTGCTACGCACTCATCGCCCCTTCAAAGCAACTGTTTTCGATGCAGACCGCAATCCAGTGTTCATTATACGGCGCCCCATGTATTTGGTCTCCACTTCCATTTTCGTTGAAACACCGGAAGGAGATGTGCTGGGTGAAGTGCACATGAATTGGCACATGTGGCGTCGTCGGTACTCTCTGTACGTTGAGAAGGCACAGTTCGCATCCGTCAACTCTGGATTCCTCGCTGTAGATTTCGACATGCGCGATGCTGAGGACAAGAAGATCGCTTCAGTCAACAAGGACTTTACTGGGTTTGCACGCGAAATATTCACAGATGCGCGCCAGTATGTGCTGCGTCTTGACCCGGCCTATGGCGTTGAACATGACGGTGATCTTATTAGAGATGCAGCAACCGTCAATTTGGAACGAGAAGAATACGGGGAAATGAAGGTGGGCTTGAGAGAACGAGCAGTGATTCTTGCTACCGCAATCAGTATCGATTTTGGTAAGCTGGTGCAATATCCTTACTACCTGGCGACTAATGATGCAGCAGCCACAAGGATTGGTCTAATGTACCATGAAAAACAGCCGATGAAACAAGAATAACTAACTTCATACTCTATCTACTCTATCTACTCTATCCTGTTGCTTGGACGGCTACAGACTATTTCAGCGTTCACAGTCGCGGACATCACCTTAATCCAGCGTTCATGCCAATGCCAATCCCTGGGGGTGGTGGTGGGGCCGGAGCTGCAGGTGGCGCGGCAGCCGGCGGTGCTGCAAATGCAGGCGCCATGGCCGGTGCAGATATATTGTCAGACAATATGAATGATGGTGAAGGCGGCGACGACGTAACTCCAGACCCATATGGTACTCCTGTTAACGAAGAGGGCCAATTTTCCGCACCAGGTAATGATGTACCACCCGTCGATGGCAATCAGACAGAGTGGGCGACATTTGAAGAACCAGATCATGGATTTGACGACCAGTACGCTGATGAGGATACATGGGCGGAAAGTGAGGACACGTGGGAAAGTGATAGTGGCTCTGATGGGGACGATGGTGGAGATGGGGTCTTTGGGATGGTCAAGAGCATATTCTTTGATGATGATTAAGCGACTGTGAGCAACAACATGTAACATATTTGGCTGATCATGACATGACTCCACTGCGAAGGATATCAATCATGGTGAAAACTCGCTTTTCGCCTCCTTGCGTGCGCTGAGTGGCTAGGAACTGGGCGGCGTCAACTGTCCCCGCAGCGTAAACGGCGCGACCGCACACGTTGTGCTGGAATTCGAAGTTAACCGAGCCGTCCGCACTGGTAAGATGATACGTGTGGAATGCGTGGCCTGCTGTGATGTACTCTGAGGGGACATTCATATCTTGTTCCGAACGAGAAGCTTCGCGAACCTTCTCAATCTGCTCAACGCCAAAGTCTAAACCTAGTTTCGTAAATGAGGACACAACCGCCTTGGCGGTACCCGACGTATCGGCTTTCGTTGACTGGTGAGACTCCCTGACAGACAATTCGTAACCTGAAAATGCGCCGGGAAACTCCTTTGCCATCATCTCCATCATAGCTTGGAATGCCACAATCTGCTTGCCCATGTTGGGCGCAATAACTGCATACACACCGGAGGCCGAATCCACAGCTGCGTGCATGGCTGGTACATCTCCGCCCGTCGTGCCGATAACGAAGCTGAGGCCAGCTGCAGCGTATTTTTCGACGTTAGGGTTTGCAGCAGAAGGGTGAGTATAATCCACAATGACCAGGTTCGGGTACTTGGTGCGCATTCTCTCAAGGCAGGCGATGTGATCATCAGGGGGTGAGAGCTTCACCGGGCCGTTGCCGAGCCCCGTATCATACACAGGGCTGTCAATTGCAGGCCCTGTGAGAGCCTCTTCGGCAAGAATTAGACCCCTGCGCACTACTTCCTCGGCTGTTGCAGCTGCCATTTTGCCAGGGACGCCGTTGACCATGACAGCGAGACGATCGCCGAGCTGCGCCGTGGTCACGGATCGAGGTGCAAGGGAGGATCGCTTGTTGGGCATGGTTCGAGTGGAACGCCGTGCGGAGATGAATGCTGTTCTGCCAAGCGAACTGGATGAAGTGGAAGTTGAGGAAGCAAGAAGCGAAAGGCCTGACGGTGGAACGAAGGCATTCATGGTTGGAGGATAGATGTGGGGATGAGGAGAGCCCTGGTTCTTTTGTTGGGCGGGAGGTTGAGGGAGGGGATGTAGTTGGGCGGAGGCAATGGCGATCTACGCGGCAAATGTTGTGGGATTTGTCCTCATTAGGACGTTGGTGCTGTGATCTCAGATCTGCAAGACAAGCGTTAGGCAATGCAAAAAACAACTGTACTGAAGGGTAGAGTGACAGGCTACTGTACCAATTAAGTTAATAGACACGATTGGTTCGCGAAGCAAGGAAGCGTTATCTATCAGTATCGGGGTAGAAGCATCCTTAACATCGCTAGTTACAACGGCATGACGGGCAACGTCAGCCAGTTCCTCTCATGAATCCAGATGCAAGGGATTTTTCTAACAACTTTAACTTTGATAATATCAACCGCAACGAACTACGAAGGTATATTATAGTCACTATCCAAATTAGTTCAGCACATTGCCGATCCTTGAAAACTCTTGTCCGCTTCAAATCGTAATCAGCAAATGCTGCAGTAACTCTCCGATGAACTACATTTATAGAACAAACACATTATTCAAGAGACCCTGCACGTGCCGTCTACTTCTAGATCTTCGCAATTCGTAAGCTTCGAACCTTTCGTCGAATTCTGCACATTCTCACCATGCTGAACCAGAACAGCATCACGAAGCCGTTCCACCTCCTCTCTCGCCAGTAACTGCTTCTCATAATATCGCAGCGACAGGCCCGTCAACCCATCCTGAACACAGGATGCACAAGCCGCAATCTCATCCAAACACGCCTTGAACATCTCCTCCGCCTTTGCAAAGCCCCGTTCTTCGTGTTGCAGCACGCGCGCCCACCGTATCACATCTTCCGAGGCAACATGCCGCACGTTGTCGTCCTCCCCTGACAGCAGCTCCATCATCGGCGCAAACAGTGCCCCCGACGCCGCTTGAACAAACCGGCCAAACTGCTCCTGCATCACGTGCGAGACGCTTGTCAACCCAGCCTCCTCCATCGCCTCGCCTGCAGCGCCGAGTGGCAGGTGGCGACGCATGTCCGGCGTGAACTCTGCAGCCACATGGACGCCCGTTTGCAGCAGTTCCGACCAGCTGGAATCTGCGCCGGCGTCTATTTCAGATAGCGTCTTGTCCAGCGCGGTCGTCTTCCCGCCGCGTACCGCGTCGATACTGGCCAACAGGCCTTCACGTATAGTGATATGGCTGGTGGAAACTGCAAAAGCGACATGCAGGGAGATCGCACGCGACGTGCTAGAGTCTACGCCCCAGCCGCGCGGGATGTACAGACTGTCGCCCTCATCCAGTTTGAGACGCACGGGCGTGTCTTGCGCGTTGGCAGCGGTGCGAAGGACGCCTTCGTCGTGCACGTGCTGGGGGGCAGGATGGGGGAACATGCGGGAAAGGGTGATGTGCTGGATGCCGTCGAGCTGCACGAGGAAGACATCTTCCGCGCAGAAGGTCGCGACACGCGGGAGAGATTTGGTGTCGGCAGGGATAAAGTGTAGACGAGCGGTTACATCTGCCAACCAGAAGGCCTGTAGCGCCTGCACCAGCGGGGTAACGGCTGCGGAGCGATATTCCATGCGGTGAATGACGAGTTCAAAACCGTCACGGAATAGCTCGTGCAGCGCGCGGAGATCTACAGAGAGGTTTGATGGATCAGCGGGGAAGAGCGAGGCTACGCGATGTCTTGTGTGCACCCCGGGTGTTTTGGCGATTTTGACGAGATCTACGTCATGGCCGAGTTGCAGAGGGGATTCCGGGGCGTAGGCGGAGATGTTTTTGGAAAGCAGCTTGTCGACATCCTCGTTCTGTAGGAATGGTCTGTACGTTTGCATCCAGGATATACGGTCCGTGCGGTGCGCGTCATCGACGTGCATGGGGGACTTCTCGAAGTGGGTTTCGAAGAAGTTGAGTGTGTTTTCCTCACCGCCTAACAGCTGGTGCATGACGTCCGTTACTTCCGGGGGCGTGCCTGCGCGACATGAAGGCGAGGTCTCTCCCGAACAGGTGTCTGTCGCCGAGGCACATGCTGGGGCTGGGATTTGGAAAAGTAGAATGCATGGGAGGAGAAGCGCGAGGATGCGCACGGATGGTAACGAAGATGGCCTGTGCATGGGGGATTTACGGGAAAGCAAGGGAAGTTGTTAGGTGTGTGAGTGATAGTTTAGCTCACTACGGCTTGTGGTCGTGAGCGTAAGTGAATGCACGCGCATGCCATGGCTGCGGTACATTCAGCTGCCAGTGTGAAGAGGGCCTTGTGAGCCGTGCGTATGTATCAGTCGGTGTCAAAGAGTGGATGTCTGAGAGTTGCGTCGACTTGGAGAGGGAAGAGACAGTAGTACCTTCGAAGGTACAGATTTGTTTGTAGTGAAGCGCTGGAATCCGAAAGGAATCCGAAAGGAATCCGAAAGGAATCTGAAAGGAATCTGAAAGGAATCTGAAAGGAATCTGAAAGGCCATATAACTGTTGGGCCCAGGCTGCAACCAATGAAATGCTCTGTTACTACTATATCATACATATTTGTAGACCAATAATAAGCGAACAAGCTCAACAGAGATCCAACGACGCCTCGTTTGCTCTTTGCACTTCTGAAAGCTCAAAGCCAACAGCACCCACAGCTTCCAAGTCAGCTGTGCCCTACCTTTGCTATGTATACATTTATCTCTCCCGCCCCATTCTCGCCGGCTAAATCCACGCTACCACCCAAAACAGCTACGAGCTCCGCACCCAACATGTCACAGCCCCACCCCAAGTACACCATCGTCCTCGGAACAAGCTCCCGCTGGAGGCAGCAACTATTCGCCAAGCACTTCCCAACAACCGCCTACACCACCCGCAACGCCTCCATCGACGAAAAGGCCATCACAGCCGGATGCTCCGACAGGACAACCGCCGATCCCACCTCTCTCACCCTCTCAATAGCACGAGCAAAGTGCGCAGCAATCCTACCGAGCCTCGCGCCCGACGCCCTGCTCATCACGTGCGACCAGTTGCTATCCTTCGAGGGGCGCATTCGCGAGAAACCCGCCGACGCGGAGGAATGCCGACGCTATCTCCGAGGATACGCCCACCACCCCGTTGTAACATTCTCAGCCGTCGTTGTCACAAATTCCACAACGGGCCGCAGCCTGTCCGCCGTCGACAGGGCCGCGCAGTACTTCCGCTCCATCCCGGAGGCAGTGATCGACCAGCTGATTCAAAAGGGAGACGTCATGTACTCCGCGGGCGGCGTGACGGTTGAAGACGAGCTGCTTGCGCCGTACCTGGACCGCCGTGAGGGGACGCTCGAGAGCATAATGGGCCTCCCTGTGGAGCTGCTACGTGGTCTACTATGCTCGGCAGCAGAAGGGACGGTTGCGTAGACGTCAGCGACGCCTAGATCGCATGATGACGCCGGCCGCAAGCACCGTACCCGCCAGTACGGCAAGAGGGGCCCATTGGACAATGTCATCCGCGGTAAGGGGAGCAGCCGCCCGTCCCGCTGGCTCCCTTGCATGCTCCTCGTACAGAGCAGACGGACCATGCAACAAGGGCTGCGTCTCTGGCAGTGCAGTGGCGCCTATCTGGCAATCGGAGCCGACATGAGCCGACATGTCCCTCTTACGCACCCGCGCTGCGCATTGGTCGCATATGTCGGTTTGCGAGCCGCAGATGCGCTCGTGCTCGTCCAGATCGGGCATGGAGACGGGGAAGCTGCAGAAGTGACATTCCACCAGGAGGCTTTGCGGGTCGGCGGGTTGGTGGTCCTGTTCGGTTGCGGAGTCGGGCGCAGAGTCGGCAGCAGATTTCTGCGTAGAGAGAGTCTCGGAATGTGTGCTGAGGGAAGGGGCGGGCGGGGGCGGGCGTGAGGCGTGTCGGGCGCAGGTGACGGAATGGATGGTTTTGTTCTGTTCGGGCACGTGCTCGTTGCAGGTTGGGCACTGGAAGAAGGGCTGCTGGTCCATGTTTGTTTTGGACTTGGGGGCGTGGAGGTGTTGTGTTGGTGAGTTTGGGCTGGGCGGGAGGTTTGGCGGATGCGGTCGGAGGGTTTGCAGGCTTGCATGTGCTGGCCTGTGAATGAAGTTGCGCTGGGCAAACTTTGGTATGAGTGCATGGCAACGATGTAAAAGTACCGCCTGTTACGGTAGAGGGCTTGTGTGATTGGCAATCCAGCAATGCAGATTTATCTGAAAAGAGATGAGTTGTGTGGTGGAAGGAATCTATAATTTCTGAATATTTTTGAAAAACCGAATCGGTTTCCGAAAGTAGCGTACACAAATTTAGGGAACACTGTACGCTTTTAGCACTGTACGCTTTTTGCTGTACGCGGTATACATGCTACAGTGCCTGAGTACTGTAAAGGAGAAAATTCGGAAACTAAATTGAATTAATTATGAAAGTTTGCATTGCGCCAATGGCATTGCGACTGTGCTGTTGGGAGAGGGAGCAGCGACAGAAGATAGGGTAAAGTGAAAAACCTCTTCAAATATTGCAATATGCGATACAGTTGTATCCAATAATACATCAAAATTCATACAATTTTCTACGACTAGTCGTAAAAGCATACGGCATATATGTGCCCATACATATAGTATATTGAGCCTTTTTGCATTAAATCGGGAGACGTACAGTATACTGTACCCTCGGTACAACAAGTACTCATATACTGTACAGTATGTCATGTTAAGATAACACGCTCTCCCCCCTATTGGTAGATAGATCCATACGATCAGCTACTGTAATTTTGGACGACTAAACACCTCTCTGCACAAACGGCACAGAGTAGAGCAACTCAACTCGCTCCCCAGAGCTGCCTTGTTGAAGAAGCTGAGATGTAAAACAAACAAAGAGTAGTTTACGTTGGTAGTGTTGATTAATGTCGTGCCTCTTTCTACTTTCTAGTTTCGCTTCCGCGAGTGATGTTAAGTACACTGGCGCTCGTAACTATAAGACACCCTGCCAATTTGCAAGTTTGGTATGAAATATTATATATTTTTAATAATAATCTCAGAATCGTATTTGCCACTACGAAAAATGGTAAAAAAAGCATTCTTTTTTAAACAAGTCTTTATGGATAATGGGACACGTGTGCATATCTATTTAAGGGGCGTCTGTAACTATAAAACAATTTTACTTCTTGCACAAGAACTCGCTTTTATGGACTCTATATAATGCTTAATAGTGCGTACATCCTCCCTGGCGCTCCAACACCTCCAGAGCTCGGCTTTTCATAGAAAAAACCAGCTTATCGATTAAGTCTTGCGGGATTAAATCCCAAAGCCCCATAACGCACTCAGTAAGTTCTTTTATGTCCTTGAA
>JAUBNZ010000147.1:0-23194 GCA_032355485.1 Bonnemaisonia californica
CTTTCGATACTCCCCCTGAGCGGGGGGATAATCCTCTCCCTCTCCACCTACCGTGTCTGACACACCTTGCCCTGCGCCTACCGACCAACTCCGTTCCGCGGCCAATAACCCAATGCCTCCTCCTACTCCCCCGAACCGAGGAGGAGACATCGTACCTCAGGCAACACCTTTCCTGCCGGTTTTAGATCCCAGTAGTCTCCTAGGAGACCTCCTGGGGGTCCAATATCCGAGGGCTCCGGGTTTACCCGGAGCCGACAGACTCGGGATGGACAGGCCCGTGGATCCATACGAAAGCGAATCCCTTGCGTGATACCTGAGGACGCGTCAGTCGGAGCAACGAACTGTTCTCCGACGAAAGGCGTTGTTACTGGCATCGGCCGAGTCCGATGAAAGGCGGGCGTGGTCCAGGTTCTTCGCTAGACCATAACCAATTCATCGGATCCGGATCTCCGAAGACCTGCGGTGTGACCGGGTATTCTTCCGTAATCCGCTGGATGCTGATTACGTTGAGACGGCCAACTCCGTCCTCTTCGACTCTCCGTTCGAGGCAACTCCTACGGAGTTGATGCCCATGGTCGTATCGAGATCGCTGGTATACCCTCCTCTACCCCAATAGTTGCGCGAGTGGAGGATGGACATAACGCACTCCCGTCGGTGGATACAAGAACTCCGATGGTTGATCGCGTTCGAGGATTATCGCCTCTTCGCCATCCGGCAGAAGAGGCGTAATACGTACACCTACGTGAAAGTGGCTTTAGATGAAGAGGGTTGCCCTCCCTTCCCCACTTAGTGGGATGAGAGTGAAGCACCTCTGACAACCTCATGATCGCCGACCCTCCCTCCTTGCATTAATTTTATTCCTGCCGTACTGAGGAGGAAATGTCGGTGATGACCCGCAACAAGTTCTTACAAATTCTTCGAAGCGAGCGCCTTCTGCAAGCTGGGTTGGACAGGCACCACGAGGCATTCACCACACAAGAATTGGAGATGATAATCTGTGAGTGCAGCGAAGCTATGGTAGAGGTCATTCGCCCGCTTCGAGATGTCAAAGTCTCGAAGCTTGTTGCGTCATCCCAACCTAGCCGAGCGGGCCAAAATGGCCTCCGTTCGGAAGGCATTTGAGAATTTTCGGCTATCCCATCCGTCGGAGCGATATTCTCGCCGACGGACGAGTGACCCGCGAGTTTCTGTTTCCTCCCACCCTTATAATCCTCCTAAGCATATCTGGAGGAGGACTATGGGTCATCGGCCTACCCTTCCACCTCCCTCCGAGCAGGGAGACAGACAAGGCAACCGGATGGAGATAGGCTAGGGGAGAGGACTCCCGTCAAGCGGTCTGTTGATTCCCAGTTGACCGCTCCTGATCCTTTTCAGGAAAAGGCTCCGCTGTTTGAGAAGCACTACCCTTCGCACGGTAGGTCCTCCCGTCCTTCGGGGCGGGAGGGTCAAAAGCCGAGCCGCCCTCAACAATCCTATTATCCATCCTCTTGGAGTAGAGAACCCAATCCTCGAAGGGATGGTAACGAGGATCATCAAGGTGGCCAAGGTGCAAGTGGGCAGACCTCCGTCCCTTACGGATACGGAGGCTATCGGTACGATCACCCATATGCACGCACTGGGTCCGTCAGCTCGCGTGAAGCCCCAGCCCCTGATTCATCTGCTACATGACGTCGTGACCCTAATGAGCGGCATTAGGCGAAGACGTTTCCCGTCCCCTTCTCAGGGGATAGGCCATTACCTTCCTTATGTTTGGGTATCCCTTCCTCGATCATCCTCTAGCTGAGGATGATCCAGCAATAAACTGATGTCTCTTTGTTGCGGTTTTGTTAGTGTCCGCGAAAGTCCTCTTTTCTAAGTTAGCTTTGTTCTCTCTGCCCCTCCCCTACTTAGGATGGGGAGTTCGGTCACTAGGGTAGAAACAGCTGCTTCATCCCTCTCCATGCGGAGAGGATATGTTTTCTAGCTGACATTGCCTATGTCCTGCACAGTGGGGAGGTCACGCGTGCGTGGATCATTAACATCCTCCCCATGTCGACCATGGAGAGGATATGCTTGTTGACATCCGCTCCCTGCCTTGCACGGAGAGGATATAATTGATGATCCTCTCGTCGTGCGTATGGAGAGGATGGTCGTTTTGATATCCTCCCCATGCCAACGATGGAGAAGATATACGCTATGTAATCCTCTCCATGTGGATCACGGAGAGGATAATCGCTCTGTCATCCTCTCCATATGGATCATGGAGAGGATAATCGCTCTGTCATCCTCTCCATATGGATCATGGAGAGGATAATTGCTTTGTAATCCTCTCCATGTGGATCATGGAGAGGATAATCGCTCTGTCATCCTCTCCATAACACACATTTGCACAACTTCGGAACCAATGTTTTATGTCGGAACCAAAGCCGGAATGTGTAAAATCTGGGCATTCCATACACCATTGGAAAGTTCTGGGCGAGAAGAGTTTAGCGGTGTAATCTTTTATGTAAGTAGAGGAAAAATACTTGTATTAGTATTTAATTTGAACAAGTAACAATAACATGGGATGCAGGTCCCTTCGGCCACCTCCTGTATAGGACTGCCCAATCCTTATCGTGCATTAAAAACAATTCTAAAAGATAAGAGCTAACGATTCATGCCAGAAGATACCGACGCGTAGTGTCCTTGGCGCAGTTGTCTGTACACTGTAGGCCCAGCGAAGTGATCGGGAGGAACCCCCAGTAGTTGTTTCTACAGCGCAATATTTTCCTTCTGGATTACAGTGCATTACGCCATATTACAGAGCATCATTACACCCATCCACTTGCTGTCAATTGTTTCGCGTAAGGTGGAAGCCACATGTACCCGCCTCAAGCGGCAGGTACACGTGGCTTCCACCAGAAGCTGTAAGGAGCCTGTAAGGCTGAACCATCGCACGCGCCCCTGGGACATGGAGAACCTCGAGTATCTCGAATTCCTCTCCGCCCACTCCGCCGTGGTCTAGGTTTACAAACCAGGGCCACTGCCACCCGCGTCCCATTCGCCAAAGTTGTGGGAATGGAGTGCTGATAGCTCAATGTTCGCACTTTCTCCGACTACTTTGTCGCTTCGAATCAGTTCTTTTGACATTGACACCCAAAGCAGCTACAATTGGTATAAGAAAAAGATTTACAGGGTGTTCGGTAAGATGGTAGCTATTTGTTGGGATGAGGATCAAGTCGATACGTTCTCCATTGTCACTGCCAAGGGTGTATACATTCTTATTCAATCGTTCCCTATTCCAACGTCAGCGTACTGCTTCTCAACGGGTACATATGGTGCTGTCAGTGAGGGCCGTGATAACGTTTGCGCATTTCATTTTGCCAACAATAAACCACGGAATCTTTAAGCTGGACGCGTCTATCCTCGAGCTTTTCAGTCTTTCTTCCGATAACCAGATTTGCACATTATTGTCAAATGGGCAACAGTCTTGTGTTTCTTTCAAGCATCTTCTTTCGAACGCCCAAATCGAAGCTCTCCCGGAAAGAACTGTATGTAAGACGACAAAAATTGCACATTTCAGCTCCACTATATACGGAGTTGCCGTAAATCAAATGGCACTTTGTGCTCCCATCTCCTTGAGCAAGGCTTTGTTTGTTGCTGTCAGCGCGAAGGCCATCGAGAAGGAGCTGTCTGATTCAATTTGGTTTTACACCCTCAGCGAAGGCGAAGTGAATGGAGCGAGTACTGTGTTGATGTTCGTGTCACAGTAATTTCAAGTTCAAAAGTCGTTGAGCTTCTTGCAATCTCGCAACTCTATCATCCGACTTACATTTTCAGAGGTGTACGGAAATCTTTCCTGGGCCGAAGATATGGGAAGCAATTTAAATGGTAGTGATTGGGGGCCCCTCCCTAATCGTGGTCCTTGCAAGTGTTGGAAGTCAAAATTCAGTTTTCCTTGTCAAGATAATGCACATCCTATAGTGTCATCAAAGGATTCCTGACGTACACAACAAGATCCCACCTTCTGTACTGTCTTTTTCTTAGCTCCAAGCGCGCCAGGTCCTATCAAAGAGAAAAGGATAAATCCCCTTTCCTCGTTGATGTTCTTGAAAACGATATTGAAACAGGAAATTTGAATAATAGAGTGCAAGTCGTTGAGGGGGAAGGAGTCACTAGATCGATTGACCGATGTTCGGTGATATTTGATTCCATTGATGACGACCCGTCTCTTGTGTTACAATCCTCACGGGAATCCTTGAAGTAGTATCACCACGGCCAAAACTTCTCGAGGCTGTTAATTTGTTCGCGAAGGGGAGTCAGTACGGGAATGCATTTGAGCAATGCCGGCGACTACGAATTGACATGAATCACATTGTTCATGCGGAGTGTGAATTGTTTGTTGAAAATGGCAAAACATTCGTCTAGCAAGTAGGGAATCCAGGCCAACTTCGTATCTTTATGAACTTCCTGAAGGGAGACAGGATCAGGGTGCACGATTTTTCTGATTCCATTTAATATGCATTAACTAATTCGAAGAATCCTGAGCGTTTCGAAACTGCAATATTGAATAGTCTCGACTATAAGGAGCCACTCTCTCACGAAAGAGCCCTTGAACTTGTTCAGGAATAATTCAAGAGAAGCGAAGAACGCGGTGCTGCTGCCTTGGATTTTCTATTTGTTTAATCAAAAATTAGAACGCATTATACCATCATGCGCTTGCTACGTACGACCTGAAGTTGGCCTTGCTCGTGGCAGAGTCGAGTCAAATTGACCCTGCAGAATGTTCCCTAGAGCTAAAGAATCTTCGTGAACTGGATGAGAACAGAAGGAAGTACGCCATTAACGTAATCAGCACTACGATAGTGTGCTCAGAAACCTTTCCGCCTGCGGGGATGTTAACTATCCAGCATTTTTAGCCCTATGTCATGAACACGCACTATATGTGACACCAGTAGAGATTCTTGGAAACAACGAACTGTATCGAACAGAGCTTCTAGGGGATTAGCAGCGCATCTTCGACGAACTCATGGATTTGAAAAGTCTGCTGCTGCATTATTCAAAATAAGGATTAAGGAAGGAATCCAGCGAAAGCTACCGGAAAGGTGGCCTATGGAAACTGGCGATTAGCGCTCCGTCGGAGAGTTCGCAATTGTCAAAAACAGAAAAGGAGTTGATATCTACATCCGTTGCAGAAGATCTAGTTAGTGCTGGGAAAGGTAAGGAAGCTTCCTGCGTTATGCTTTCTCTTCTTGGTGCAGTGACGGCCTTGGAGAGATCTGAAGAATGAGAAGTTTCCTTTGAAGCAGTGAAATTATACGGTGTGTCCAAAAAAACGGGATGACTAGCGAAGAGGCAACGACGGAGAAGTATTTAATAGTTGAAGTTGATACCCTAATTTTGGAAGGAGCACAAATCAATTTGCTTCGAAAAACCTTGGGACAGGATCGTAAGCACTCGAGCGATATTTTGAAGGAGGTGCGCGGACGAGGGGCTCATGGAACCTGTAGTCATCAAGGATTTGCTCGGCGGCAGCCAGACTGCTTGGGAATGGAGAGGCATGACGTACTTTAAAAGCCCACGGATGGTGATTTAATTCGCCAGGCGCCGCCCCTTACGATAAGGGAGATCGGGCAGGCATTTTGTGTTATTAAAAATGCGCTGGGAGCTGTTAGTAGAAGGTAATCCAAGACAGTTGCAAATGCATTACAGGTTTGAATTCTGTAGGAAAATTGATCAAGTCAGGCCATTTACTTGCCTAATCGCGGAGGCATCCCTCGCTTTGATGCGGCCTGACGCAGTCAGTCCTGAAAGTCTGCACTGCACGGTGTTGACGTGAATAACTTCTAACCAAGTCACGCGAAACCCATTTGCACGTATCCTGTAGCACGGTTTATACTTTGCAAGGAACGGATCTAAGGCTTCTGCCTCTGCTTCGTACCAGTGCACGAAGAGTCTTGGAATAGCTCCAGAATCTTCCCGGCCGGCTATGATGTTGATCTCGGAGAACCAGAAAAGGCAATCGCTTTCGTCGGGGGATGCCGGGACAAAGTCATTCGCCCTGTAAGAGAAGTCGGCAGTTGGGGTTTCGGGCGGACTTTCCTCCGTTTCATCCGTGTCTGAGTTATCTTCATTTCCTGCGGAGGTGGCTGACGGTATTTAGTATCCATGAAGCTCAAATTTGGTTCCGAAATCCCAGTGAATTTCGTCCACGCGTTCTGTATAGACCTTGTCCTGAAGAACCCTCTGCTCAATCATTTTGGATTTATCTCTGACTCTTTCTTCAGCTGCCTCTAAGAATGTTTTAACCGCTACGATATCATCTGGCGGAGACAGCAGCACTGGTGGGGAGTCTGCTAAGATCGAAACTGAACTTAAGAAACCCTCTTCGTTGGAGCCAGGCAACGCCTCCCATTCGTCCTCCAACTGAAATTTGACATCGGCAACAGTACGGGAGGCGGAAGGTGATCTTCCAACGTTTTGGCTTAAGACGGGGAAAAGGGAATTGTATTCGCGTCTCGTGAACTTAAAATAGCGGTACTGAGAGAAGCCCTGAACGCCGCGGAGACATTTACGCTTCTCGCAGAGCTGCGAAAAGTTGGCAACATTGAGAATCTCTGAGGTCACGGGTTAAGGTCTGAAGGATTTCTTGATCTCCTTGAGTATCTCTCTCATCGTGTGGGAATCCGTAAATTTTAGTCGCTGGGCTATTCTGGAGAAAGCCTGGTCCACGTCTTCATGTGTTTGGCCGACAGGAAGGAAGCTCAATTGAACTTCCTGAAACACTCCGTTCGACACGAGAAACTCAAAGTAAGACATAAAATATCGGTTCTTGTTCTCTCGACTGCAGATATCCACCAGGATAAACGCAGTTGGGGGAGCTTGGCGCAGGTTTGGCGCTTGCGATTCAGAACCCGGTGCACGGTCTCGATGAAGTGATTAGTCCCAGTTGGGAACTCATAATTCATAGTAAATAGAGACAGGTGCTTTCTTTGCCGATGCTCTAGTGCCCCAAGGCAATTCAATTTGAGCTTATGCCCCTTATCAGACTCCGAATTGCAGGAAAAATGTGGTAGGCCGTAACCCTTCTGGTCCGCCCATCTAGAATAACGAAGAAGTATCGAGATCGGTGCAAAACAGCCTTGTGGTACCTGGAGTAGTATCCTTGACGCTCACATTCTATGAACTTGATATGCCCTTTCTTCTGTGCAGCGATGTCTCATGTTATTTTTTCGTCTCCTACATTTTCAGCCAGTTCTGAACAGAAGTTTTCTCGCACCTCGCAAAAGCGTGATGCTTCCGAGTATTAATTTTTGCGCAGTCTCTGTGCCAGAAAGCATAGAAGTAATTTTCAGACGGTGGCTGCCTAACAACGTTGTTCTTGCCCAGACGCCTGTACTGTACCAAGAACCCTAGATTTGTGGCTTGTTCGGGATGCGGTCGCCAGAGTCATTTGCAAGATTCTCCATGAACGAAATGATTTCGTCGGCGGAGCTCATAGTACTCCTTTCTCGGGGTGAAGCTTTGACTGACACGGAAGCAGGCGCTTTCTCAGTACCTTTGACGCAAAACTGTAAAGTTGCGGAGAATCGAAAACCGCGCGCCAAGAACCTCGCGCCTACTCGTCTCCCATCAAACTTGAACACCCGCTGCTCCTTCTGGTACAGGGCAATTGGAGCGCGTTTCTCAGATTCCCTATCCATTTGCATGAATGTTTGGTACTGGGGAAAAGAAGAGACCGGATCGACCCTTTCAAAACATTTGAATGCTTTGCAACAAAGCCGCGGTTCAAGGAGTCGGTTTTCAGTTCTTTGAGATGTTAGCATCCGATCCTATCGGAGCTTGGAAATTTGCAGAGGAGCGCGCTGGTTCTAACTTTAAAAGTATACTGGCACGTTTGCCGCTTCATCTGAGGTTCTTTTGTAGGGGTCTGTGAAGGGGGCTTCCTTCTATTAATCTGGCGGAAAGAAGCAGTCTGATCACCAAGACCATCAAAACTAATCCCAAGAACAGTACATCCATGCCGAGACTCACCGCTGCTTCGCTGTGCAGTGAAGCGAGTAGCCAGACGGCTCGACCGGGCATTTTCCTCTGGTCGATTTGTTCGTCTCGGCAAATTAATGCTCCTGCATCCCCTGGAGCCAGAGAGGTTTGGTTGTATCTCATCTACTGTTTGGTCCATGGGATATGTAAGTGAGACTATGGTCTGGGTACTAGCACGGAAGCTTCGGTAGCTGCTGCTCTTTGGGATGCTTTTCTCGAACTCCTTCTCGGACTGGCAGTGCCATGTAGTGCTCCTGACCAAGCTCTTACGCCCCCGGACTTTGGCGTTTATTCAGAACTTGCACCAGGGGTGTCACCGGGGGTAGGGACGATGGCGGGCTTATTTCCTAGCTGCTTTGCTCCGGGGTTCGGGACAAGTGCGTTCTTTTCCCATGCTGTGATCCTTTTAAATCTCTTCCCGATCTGATTGATATCTGCCCTCTTGCGAGGGGTTCGTTGGGACGTCCAAATGTGTATGAGTAGCAGTGCTACTCGAACAATTGCACATGATATACAACTACGAGCTCCTCGCCGTTCTTACAGTACTTGTCGAGGTCGTGGTCATCAATGCGTGTGCATAGCTCTCGACGCGCTCCTCCTAGCTTAAAGAAGTACTTGGCTGTACCAACCGCTTTTCCTTCCATTAGGATGTACACAAAGTCCGTCACAGCAATGGTGCAGGCATCAGCGTTTCGCTGTCGAATGCTGTTGGAAACGTTCGTAAGTTGGTCCGTTTTCTCCTTTTGACAAACGCAAGAGGGAAGGAGGGAACTCCTTCAAGCTGTAATATATCGCATCGCCGATCTTTTCTCTTTCTGTCTGCACGCGCAGAAAATGCAGTGACTGATCCCTCGAGGCCCTGGAAGGCGCGAACACAAAAGCGTTGTCCAGGAAGTCAGAATCTGCTCCAGTGGTCGAGGTGTCGCTTTTTTGCTCTTGCTTCCAGATACCTGAGCTGCGAGGGGCGCAGCTACTATCGCTCATATGAGATTCCGAATCTTACTCTTCGGCATCCGGATTGGAAACCGGATTCAGAACTGACAGCGAAACGGCATCCGAGCCCGGGAACTGGAGGTGGCCATACAATGCACTCTCAATGATCACAGCTGTATTGTTCACGACTCAATGTCCGGATTTAAAATCCATTTCGCGACTGCATGCATTTGATTTTCTTCAAGAACAAATTGTTCGGATAAGATGCAGCTTATCTCACGTGCCGAGTCTGCCTATGTAGACGCCGGAGCTCCAGTAGCATATGCTCCCTGAGGCAGGCGCGGCTAGTCGGAAAAGACGAAAAATTAGTTTGGAAACGAACCATGGTTTTTGGTACATGCTATACGGACGCCCTCGTCAACCGGCCACAAACCCCTCGCCTGTAACATCCATTAGTATAGGAGCTTGGCAGAAGATCGACCGGCGCTCCCAGGACTAACTACAAATATAGCCAACACATATAGGCAAGTGGAACCCTTCTTGAGGATATTCATTTATCAAGCAGTGAAATGGGGTACGCCTGAATGCGCGCACTGAGCGAGGGAGGGGCAGACTGCGGTACATCTCTGGCGGCGAATAAAATGTTTACTTAGCTACAGAGTTTTAGCTACACCGTTTCTCATGGAATAAAGAGGTTTGTGTTCTGGCAATGCCAAAGCAACACGTAAATTCTCCTCTGCACCAAATCCTGCCAGTACATGTCACACGCCCTAGGTCCCGTGAGTAGAGATAAACCCCATGGGGTACTGCGCATTACGCATGGGTAGTGGCTACTGCATTAGACCGCCTCCTGTCGGCCACGAGTTCCATTGAATATAAACACCCTACTGTGGTATAACTGAAAGCTGATTTCAGCAGCTGGAGGCACCGTACCAGTGGTACTAAGAATAGAAGTGGCGCTTTTAGTACTGGAAATTCTGCAGTATAACAAATAACTACATTCCATCATGATCTATATCTTGATGTATCTGATATAGATATGTGCCGATACAGAGCTATGGATCAACTCAGATTAATGCAATACAGCACACCACTGTGATGAGAGCTCTCAGACCTGGGAATGTACCATGGTGCCCTCCACACTCCGTACAGTTATATCCTAAATCTCTAGACTGCATAATCGGAGTTCCGATTGGAACTCCGATTGTGTATAAGTCACGCGTGTCGCCAGCACAGTGCGTTTATCCCCCATCTGAAATATCCCCACGACTGCAGCAATTCACTGCTTCGGAAGCAAACATATGGTCTGCCATGCTGCAACTCTGGGTGACACCCAGAAAACATTGAATTTGTTCAATATAGCAACGCATTTAGTTTGTCAACACTACTACTAACAGCTATAGATCTCTCTAGCTATAGCGTCGAGACAAGGTGTACTATTGGAATACGAATGCCCTGATTGCTCGCAATGTGCGGTAAACCCGTGACGAACCATATCTGGAAGGTATATGCATCTGATTTCCCTCAAGCAATGTACCGCGAAGCTGGCCCTGCGAATGGCGCGCGCAAGAGGAAAGAAGACTATAAACTGTCGCAGAGAAACTTGTTGAACCGATAATCAACAAATAGTTCTGCAAGGGTTCTTCCAGTACCCATCAAAGTTTGTGGTAATTTTGAAGTTCGGGTGCAAGCGTGTAAAATTGGAATGCAAGGAAATCCCCACGAACACCTAAATTTACAAATATTTTCTGATTACGATTCCACACCTGTTCATTGGTGCACGAATTTTCATTGATGTGTTGGTGCGCCCCCAGCTTATCGATTTGGTGAACCGAGAATCAACAAATATGTGGTCCTCAATATCCGCCTGTAAACGTATTCCATTTCAACGGTCCCACTGTCAGCACACTACCGTACCGTTTCAGGGGGGCCATGGATGTACCTGTCAGGTTTCTTCCCGCTCCCGGTATTGTCGGCGCGCAGGTCCGTGGCGACGGGTCATGTGACTTCGACCGCACCCTACAGATCACATTTTGGCCTCGTTCTCCAGAGCGGAGGTGACGAAAGGCCTTCGGTGCCACCTCAGAACCGACAACCCGAGCTCCCTATTTTGCGCTGCCTGTACTATTTGCAGAAGACCAGATTGGAACAGCTAAGCCGAGAGCCGTAGTGCCTGCTATGAATCCGGGCGTTTGGAAATACTGAAGTGCCCGCCGTGAGCGCTTTGTGCAAAACGCCCGAGCTCTCAAGTTTTCGCTGTGTGTACATGTTACAACATGCCAGTTCGGGACGGGCAACCCGAGCGCCCTAGTGACCACTGTGCTTCTTCCGTCGCATATTCGGAACTGAAAAAACGAGCGCGCGGTTGGGGGCTCCGAAGTGCCTGCTGTGAGCGCTTTGTGCAAATGGATATCCAGCAGCACCTGAGAGCTCCGGAGCACATAGAGGGCTGTTTTGTCCCGGCAAGGACTGAGCCCTTGAAAGAGCTTCGTTTTCCAATCTCGGGAAACTCTCTGGATTTCAATCACAGACTGCGCTTCTAAGCAGAGGATCACGGTGTTGAATTCATCACTACAAGACAAACGCAGGTTCGACTTGCAGGAGAAACCAAACTCCTCTCACTCTTCAAACCAGTGTCTTTCGGAAAAATATTCCTATACAAATCGTGTCAGTGCTTAAACCAGCTCAGAATTCATCTGCAACCCATTCTTTATTTATCGCATACCACAAGCCACGCGAGTTGCGTTCCTTTGGAATCGTTCTCCGACCGGAGAGACTCTATCCTCACAATCCACGCAGATAAATTCTACGCAGCATCGCTGTTGATAACCATCTCGTTCAAACCAGGAAAGACGGTTGTACTGCACGCGGCTCGCTCGCACGCCGACCTCCAGCGATCCGCCAATCAGGAAATTATATGCATCTAGAAGAAAATCGCATCAGATCTGATTATGTTACTGCTATTCTGAATTGCTCTGAAAGCAGCACTTCCCATCTTGTCACCAGTTCCTGTCGTACATTTGTCAAGCTTCGAGGTCGGGTGCAGTTTCTCTTCCCAATAGAAGTATGGGCTTCGAGGTAACCCTTCGTGCTCGGCTATAAAAGCAGTCCTTTGCTTTGTATCCTTTCCGGAACCGTTCCAATTTCTCCTATTTCAACTATGGTGCGCGGTGGTACAGGTCGAAAACCACGATATCAGTCCTTCAAGGATAGATTCCCAGGAATCGTGGAGAGTGGAACAGTTGAAGTAACCCACCTTTTGTATTGCTTTCAGTTTACCAAGATTCGAGGAATATGAGCATCAGGTGTCGCTCGGCTCATGCAATCATTCAAGAATGCCAAAGGAGCCCCAGGATTGTAAGAAGGACATAGATCCGGTGGCGGGCTTCCTACGGTCGTGGAGGCAGATGAATCAGCAATAGAAGATGTAATCGACTTTCTCACTAAACGACGCAAGCTTAGTCCTCAAGAAGCAGAGGATACGAACGAAGGAATTGGTGCTTGGTACTGGGAAGTGGATGGAGCTCATCTTCTACTTGCTCTGATCAGCTTGGCGGAGACTGATCCAGATTGTTTCGCTGGATACTCCAGGTACGTCTTGAAACTTCGTAAGTCTCCGCTTGCTACGCTTAAAGCTTTTGCTAGAGACAGGAACGAGAAATTCAGGCAGGAGGACGTGGTGGAATCCCCGATCTATGACGTCCCGCGAGACCTCAAGAACATATCCATTGAGATTTGGAACGAAGGAAATCAGTCCCTTATCTTCAATATCCAAATAATCAGAGGAATCAACACTATGGCTGCGGACAGATACTGTGGTGGTCAGGGAACTTCCAAAGACACTACGAGGCAGCTTGCGGGCATTGCTATTCTATTGAGCGATGAAGTACTGGATTCAATGGGTTCTATCCTTAACGGGGAGTTCCCCGACCTCGCTTGCATGCAATATTTTAGGAGAAGATCCCGGCGGAGCACTGAGGAACCCATCATCGAACACCATGTATATCACAGAATCTTAAAAACATCCACATTGCGCGGGGCAACTGGTTTCAAAAAAGCCCCTGAAGATGCGTATCGAATTAATGCTTTGCATCGCACGCAATATGTCTCAACCTCGAAATTCTTCAAAGGTTTATATCCAGATAAACTCGATTCCCTCACTCTTGCAGCTGTCGCAGCACGGAGAGAGACTGAGAAGATGTTTCTTGTTCTCGGTGACGGTGGCTGCCCCCTAACTGAACCTGACAAAGCATAACATGCTGCGGACAACGAAGTTCGATGAAGAGATCGAAAGGAACATCGGCAACGGTAATCAGATCATTGGAACCCTGGAGGAAGTTTACGAGGCAAATTTTCCCTTGGTTGCCTCACAGAATCTGAGGAAGTTCAGAACCCGTCATGAGTTAGGAATTGACCTCCTGGCCTGCTCTCCTGCAGGAGAAGACCCCCAGCCACGCGAAGCGGGTAAGGAGTAAGCAACAGTGGGGCTGAGGATACTCAAGATGTGCCCCATCCAGACTATTGCAGTAAACCCAGTACTAACTCCGCCTTGATTGCAGCAAAAACCAGTCTGACAGATTGCATCCTGCTGAAACGGACGAGGAGGTGCAACGAACAGGACATCCAGAAAAATCCGGTGCTCTTTCTCTCAAAAGCGCCCGCGTGTCCGCACATCAAATGAGGTGGCAGGACTACGAAAGAACGACGTTAATGGAGGAATGAATCTTCGAAATAATCTTAACTGATCCCCCTACAATCTTCCATCCAATCCGGCAGGCACGGGTAATGTGTACACTGATTATGCAGACGATAAAGAAATGCGCGAATTCTCTCAGTTTTCCACGAGAGCGCTGGTGCGGGGAGGTTCATGTTCGCTGTTCACAAGCTATCAGTGTTTATACGTTGTGTCGATGCTTTCAACTCTGCAGACATGAAGCTCATGAACGTCCTGATGAAATTCGTCAAGGACACATCAAATCTTCAGCGCAGCCGAAGACCACGTGCTCCTCAAGGGAGAACCGAAATAACCCTCACGTGCTGGTCACCAGGTCGGCCCCCTTGAATTTAAGACCGATTCGAATCCGAGTGCACACTTTTTCCATGCAATCATAAGAGAACGTTCGCCGTCATTGACAACCTCCCTGTCCGTCGAAACAAGCTAAAGTTCCCAGGATCCAAGAAACCAGTGCGGGTGGAAGAGAAAGCAACTTCGTTAATTTCGGAACTGCTCGAGACGTTCTGCCTTGACGGAGGACGGGTCCTCGACCAGTACGCGGGAACAATTAAGACAGATATCGCCTGCGTAGCAACACGAAGGCCCTGTACCTTTATAGAAAGTGACATTCACTGCTACACACTATCGTTGTCGCGTGTTTAGAGTATTTCCTTCAAATATTGGCAGTTGATTGAGAATTCCAGGCGCACCAGATCAAGAAGTGAGAACAGATTCGAATTTGCAGCACTAGTAGAGTGACTACTGGAAAGTCACAAACCCGTCGACGCTTCAAGTGAAGATGATGATGGGCTGTCCGGAGAGGAGGTGAGCGAAGAGGACAATGAGGAAGAAGCGACGCAGCTGGCAGCAGTAAGAGCCTCAGCCGAGCAGGGAGATATCAATCCTGATCCACTCGCATCAAACAGGGATTCCACATGAGACACCTACATAGATATAACTAAATAAATTCATCTTGAGTGCGGCTCGCGCCCAATGAGGTCTTCCATTTTAAGAGAGTTAAGTTGGTAACTTCAGTCACTACACAATGCAGACTGGTGTAAGTCTGAGAAACTCCCGTCACTCCGCACTCCAGGCTGTCAGCAATAAGTAACGGGAATGATCGAGTTTCCTGCTCCATCAGACAAGGACAAGATTTGGCCTTAAACGTTTCAAGAGGGGTAAATTTGGCTGGAATTTTCTCTCCATTAAAAACCGCTCCAATTTTAAGACAGAAATACGACCTCATCGCTCCAAAATTCCCTAACGATTCTGGGATACTGAAGGGCAGAAATATGTCACTAAGTATGTATTTGAAGTCTTTTCGATGCCAGCTTTCGAAAGATATCAATTTTCCCGTCATTTGATAAACTTCTCTGTAGTTCCGACATGAAACAGGAGTTCTGAAGTTCTGCAAATTTGTGTTCCATTTGTATCATGGAGAGGATATCTATGTACTCGGTCGTTGTTGTACTCGTGTCCTTCCTGTGGGAGGACGCGCCGCTTTTGACCTTCCTTTTTCTCCTCTTTTCCCGGCGCCCCCTTCTTAGGGAGGACGTCCCGGACGACGATGATGGCGAAGAAGGGGATTAGGCTTATCCTCCCCCGCGACTATGGGGAGGATAGGTAGATCTCATGCGTATCTTCATCCTCTCCAACCTGGCGAGGATTTTCTTTCTTAAGTTCTGTCCTTCCTCTTGGGTAGGACACGCGCGCGCAAGGTACTGCATCCTCTCCCTGCCGAGAGGATGTCGGCGTTATTTGTTATGCGATTCGTATCCTCCCTCTAAGGGAGGATAAGTCGTTTCTATTTTTATGCACATCCTCTCCATTCAAAAATGAGAGGATTTGTGCTTTTCACTACTAATGAACACCGTGTCCTCCCTCGAGTAGGGATGGTACGCGTCCGCTTTACTTCCTAACGTCCTCTCCACGGGGAGACAATGCATTAGTTTAAGTAAGGTTCTTGTGTCCTCCCTCCCTGGGAGGACAAGCTTCCGGATCGTGGTCCCTCTTCGCTCGGGCACGTCACCCCTCCCCAGATGGGGAGGGCGCGAGTTTGTGGGTTTTTTCCTTACTGTCCACACTCAAGGTGGGGACGCTGAGGGTTATCACCATGGTTAGAAACGCGCCCTAGACTCCGTGAGGTATTATCTTCACGGAGGCATGGTGGGGTAGTCTTTGCCGGCTCCCTTTTTTCTCGGGGGAGCCGGAAGGTACCTGAGGTGACTCTCCCCCGGGCTCACCTGCCGGCCCCTCATCTTGGTCCTTTAGGTGAACGATTTTTTCAATTTTAATGTAATGTCCGTCTCTTGACATCCACCCCATTTGTTGATATAAAAAACTTGAATTTATTAAACATTACATCTTTGTTTTCATTGGTTCCACCATCCATGAGAAGTTAGTGGAGCTTGCACGGTTGTCATATTGGATTGAGAACCCTGTCCCCTTTTGAGCGGGGAGAGGTGTTGTTGCCCTGAACCATACCAACCCTACTGTACAGTAGGGTTGGTATTAATTGGTAATTGGTTCCAAGGCTTCCAATCTTCGACATTTCTCTTCTCCCATCCGAGAGGCGGATTCCTTTCAGTGCGACGTTCTTCCCCTCTTGGGAAGAAAGTGCAAACGTTCTTCATTCGACCTCCTTCCTGAGGAAGGAGGTCCCCCTAATGGACGAAATTCGGCGTATCTGGAATGCCGTCCTTCCCGCGGCGTTCGCAGTTTCTCCTTGGCGTCCCCCTCGCGGGGACGCCATTTCGCGCGTGTTGACCGATCTACCCCTCCATGGGGTCGATATTTTCTCTCCGCTCGCTACTCTGGTAGAACTCCAAGGGATCGTCTTTTTCCTTCTGGACGACCCCTGCGGGGTCGTCCCTTCCGTTTCTTCGCTTTTCAACCTGGAAAACCCCCGAGGGGTCCTCCCTACCGTCGCGCGTAGACCCTGAGCGACCACTTGCAAGGTCGTCCCCTCCTTCGCGCGTGGGCAACCCCTTGAGGGGTCGTCCCTTCTGCCGCGCGACCAACATGGACGACCCACTTGTGGGTGTAGTTCCATGCAATGCTGGTGTGAAACGACTGGCTCGTCATCCCCCTAAGCTACAATGCCCGAAACGGCCCGAGTGTAATCACCGCATTTCCAGATTTTTATATGCCCACGCACACGTAAAATCTATGTAATTCTGCGGTTACGACATATTTTTTATTTATTTTCTGGAAACACACGTGTACGTGTGAGGGCAGACGTGTTTGTGATAACTATGAATCTAATCCGGCTTGGTGAAGACCACACGCTTTGGATCTCCCCGTGTCCACGTGAACCATACGGGCACACGTGTCCACGCGGGGTCGTTCGGCATGTAATCACGGCGCCCCTGAGGGGCACTAAAATTCCCCGGACGCTGAGCCGCCGGGCCTGACCCCAAACGTATACCCAGGGAGAGAGCAGGTGCGCCTACAGCTTTATGCCCACTCCTGCCCAGTGAGGACCACTGGGCACTGGATGGCCGCGTGTCATCGTGTGTCCCGGGGGAATCCGTGGATGCGCATGACCAGCGAGCGGACCCCTACCTATACCCTCAAGGGAATTCCTCTGTCCCGGTGCAGTACTCATTGGGTCTGACCACCTGGAGCAGCACCGCTGCCACACCTTCCAATGGGCAGCTGCCATCGCTGGCAACCGCCCATTAGTGTACCGCCGCCGACCCTTCATGGGCCGACAGCCCCAAATCCATCCAGATGCTACCCTCCGCAGGGAATTAGATGGAGCTGGCCTGAGTACCACTGTAAGCATATGTTTGCAACAGAGTGCCGGGCAACTGGCAGTACATCGGGCAGATTTGGTTAGTTATTTTACTGTAAGTAGTGGGGTACAATTCAAATATTTAAGGCTTAGCTAACTAGCTATCCTACCCACTAAAGAGGCAACCGAGACCTTCGGATTTGACCTTACAACTCAACCTGGAACAGAACGATCCGAGCTGTTCCTGACCATCTTTCCTCGGCAGGAAGAGCGTCAAATCGGTTAGCTCCGGCACCACTCCACGTCCAGTTCGGCTGCCCTTGACCGCCCAAACTCGCCCTACGCGCGGCATTGCACACTTTGCACTTCAAAAGATTCTTTCCTTCACTCCCCTTTCCCCCTTTAGGCGACCTCTTCCGCGGCCGTGCACCGAAACCCCCAAGAACACTACCATTCCCATAGGGAAAGGCAGGCGTAGGGGGATTTCTGGCATTCCACCACCTCGACACTCTATCTTTCCTCAGCAGGAATGGAAGGGCGAAGAGCAGCTAACTCAGGAATTCTCCGGCCTGGAAGCAATAGATATATTTCGCTCTCCCCGCCCACCGCTGCCGGCTACTAGGGACAATAGTAACCGGAGGGTGCTCAGGCACTTTTCAGTGAATACTACAGGGCCAGTTCGTACGCAACTCCAGCCTATTGTGGCTGCTGGCCGACATTCGGCCACCCTCATTGGGCGCTCAGCGGCAATTCACGGTGATTGGCCCTGACTATCTCCACCCGCGGGTGATTGCCTTACCTTGGTTGTTTCTCTCCAGCAGATCATTTTTGCCCACGACCCTTGGTAGGTCATTCCAGAGATGGTGAGATGTGCCCTCGTGCTGAGGCACTGGGCCATTTGTTCCTTCTCACTTTGCTTTGTGGCTTCCTCTCTCTTCCACCTCCTCTGGTGTTCTAACCCTTCGCGCGTGCGCCTCCACCCTCGGGTGTCTTGAATAGATTGTCGCATTCTCTTCCCACGCCTTCGCCTGCCTGGCTTGGCATCAGCATCCTGTGCGCGTGTGTATCCACCCTCGGGTAAATCAAATCTATTGTCATTGTCGCGTACTCTTCCGGTGCCTTCGCCTGACTAGCTTGGAACTGTCTCGGCACAGGTTAATTTGCCTCTAGTGGCACTCCTTCTGCGTTTCCTCTACACCCTCAGGAGTCGCGCCTCGCGTGGTCATTCTCGGACATCTTCTCTCTTGACGCATCTGCACCCTCACAGGCTTCCTTTGCGTTACACAGATGTGCTCCTTCCTCGATGCCTCCACACCCGCAGCTGTTTTGCTGCGTCCCTGCAACCAAGTGCCCCGTCTCTCCTCGTCACCAGCGGAGATGTTCCGATGTGCGCATCCATGGCCCCCTTCTCCAGGCGTGGGTTCTATGATCTCCGAGCGCACCCTCGCTAGGCGAGAGTCACGCGAGCGGCGATAAACGCTATAGACCGATGCGTTAGCGGATCCGTCCGCCACAGAGAGTTGAAATTAAGTTGAACGACATGCACTGTGGCGTGCAAACCAGTTCGGTTGTGAGGCTCAATACTTCTTTCCTTGTGGAGCGGCGTGTATTCTCTCCTTGCAGGGAGTTGTAAGACGTTCAGCGATCTGCGCTAATATGCCGCAAACCCGTAAGGGTAATATGAGACGAGGCTGCCGTTCTTTTGGAGCGGTCGTATCCATTCCCCGCATTTTCCCGAAATTAATTCAACTCGTAGCGTTGTAACGCCGCCAACCTGTAAGGGTAGAACTTCGCGATACCGTCCCCCTCGCCGAGCGACGCGTATGATATCCTCTCCGGGAGTTCGCGGATATTATTCCTGCGCATGGCTCTGAGGCGCGGATAACACGGAAGGGTTCTGCAGCGCCGTATGGTCTTCCTCGCAGAACGACGCGTATCCTATCCCCTCGGGGAGTTTGCTAATAACTTCCTCGCACGTGGCGCTGTGGCGCGGCTCATCTGGAAGGATTTGGTTGCGCGATACCGTCCTCCTCGCGGAGCGACTGGTACCTTTTCCCCTCGGGGAGTGGCGAATAAAATCCGGGCGTAAGCGCTGTGGCGCTGCCCGATAACTTCTCCTCCCAAGGGAGGAGAAGTGATCGGGCACTTGGTGTACCGAGGCAACCGTCACCGCAAGGATCACACAGTAGCCGTGCGCCTTTCCTGGCGTTTTCGTTTCTTCCAAAACCGTGACGTTAGTTCGAGCGGAACGTTTTCGGCTTCCTTCCAGGTAGGATCCGAATAGCCTTCCTATTTCAATAGGTACCACTCCTGCGCTTTCACGTCGGTGTCGTTCTGGAACCGCTTAATCCGCTCGACTACATATTAATCTTCCTCCACGGTGGGTTCGGGGTCCTGCACCTCGTGTAGAGGTGGGATAACTTCCTCCAATCTAGCGGTTGCAGCCTGAATCTCTGACTGAGATGGCTCTTACTCAACCAGAGGATTAGTAAGTTCCTCCTTAATTGGGGGTGGGGCTGCAGTCACTCGGTCCTTGTTAACCCGCTCGATTAGGTCATCTGTATTGATGAGAATGGTATGTTCCGACACTTTCTCAACCCTGAAGGGTCCCTGACTAACAGGGCCCAGTTTGGATTTTGGTCGCTCGGGGGTGTCGAAGTAGAGTAAATCTCCAACACCGAGGTGTATGTTTCTCTCCCGGAAACGGCAATAGAAATCATGTTTGTATCGTGCCAGCCACTTTATCAGTCGCGAATTCGCATCCTTGATGGACGAAGAGAGTCGACTCAAGAAGTCCTTCTTTTCTGCCGACGTGGGTCGAGGTCGCCTCCTGAAGGAGTGATGAAAGGGAAAAGGGGGAAGTGGACGATTAAGGATCAAGTCAAGGGGGAGTTCATGGAATACGAGGGGATATGCGTGTTATAGGGGTACGCTGACGCCGCGGCGTATCTAACCCAATCTGTTTGATTGTCGTTGACGTAGTTCCTCACCAGTGAGAGAAACATCCGGTTGAACCTCTCCACATTCCCATTGCTTTGAGGTTGGTACGTGGAGTTAAAGATGTTTCAAGTTCCCAGTTCCAAGAAGATGGACTGGAAGAGTCGCGATGCGAACTGTGGTCCGTTGTCGGACAAGAGGGCCTTGGGCGGCCCGTACTTGACTACACAGTGGGTACAGAATGCCACCGCCACATGGCAGGCGGAGGTGGTCCGGAGGAGGACTAGTTGAGTGTGTTTCGAAACGCGGTATGATATCACCCACAGGTGCCCCCTTCCCCATCGGACTTGGGAAGAGGACAAAGTACGTTGATGGCCACATCTTCCAGAGGTTTTGTCGCAGGTAATAGAGACAGATTGTTCGTCCTCTCGTTCAGGCCCAAGCGATTCTTTGCGTATGTAACGCAGTTTTGCACGGTAGCTGCTAGGTCCGCGGCCATCTGGGGCCAGTAGTACGCGAGCCGCATTGTATCTTACTTGCGCGTTTGTCCAGGGGGTCCAGCGAAAACACTGTGGCGACCCATATTAAGGAGCTGTGGCTTCAGAGACCTAGGAACTACTGTTTGCTCCGCTCCATTGAGGAGCACGCGTTGGTGGAAAAGAAAATATTCGTCTTCAAAGAAGACGGAATCCACGCGCTCGGCCTGACGGCTAAGAATTCGATTGCAGAAATCGTCGTTGCGTTGCTCCTCCATCCATTCCGATAGCTCTATTGCTTCGAAGATCGGCTGGAGTAGATTAGTGAGGACCACTGCATCTCCTTTCTGGAGCGTCAATTCACCTTTGTGGCGAGCCCTGTATAGGTTGGAGAAGTCTGCCTCAAGGTAATCGTCGAGATAAAGATAACCCTCCTCCGCAGGGGATCCTCTAATACTGAGGCGGAGAACCTTTTCGTCCAACGGCGTAGTGTATAGCCCCTTGCTGCGGAATCGTGACATCGTAACCGGAATCTGGCGCACCCTTCCGGGGCGGGAAACGATCACATAATCGTATTGGGCTAACCTCATTTACCATCGGACCAGCCGTGCAGTGATGTCCTCCCAATTCATTAGCCCTCTTAAGGCGTTGCGGTCACTGCAAATTGAGAACATCTTCCGGTCTACTTATGGGCGTAGCTTCTTGATGGCCCATACCACGGCTAGACATTCCTTTCCCGTAGCTGAGTACGAAGTCTCCGCTGGACTCAGAGACCGCAGCGAATATCCCACAGGATGTAAGCCCCCTTCGCGCTGTTCCTGGAGAACAACACAGCCTATACGATAATCCGACGCGTCAGTTTCTAAGGTGTATGGATTTCCCAGCCTAAGGAGTGGAAGCACCGGTGGTGCTAAGAACACGTCCCTCAGGATTCCGATCAAAACATTTTGTTCTTCTGTTGGAGCTTGACTTCCTATCCTGGAAATGGTATCTTTTTTCAACATATTGTTGAGAGGTCTCGCTTTCTTTGCGAAGTCCTTGACGAACCGCCTGAAGACGTTAGCACTTCCAAGGAAGGAACGCATCTACGTTGGGGGGACGGGGAACACAGCCTCTCTAATGGATGTAGTGCTCTCCTCAGCGATTGCCAACTTCCCCGGAAAGATTTCGTACCTAAATAATGAACCTTAGTTTGGAAGAAGTTACACTTAGCAAGCTTGAGGTAACCCTCTCCTGCCGCAGCAGGTTTAAGATCTGATCTACCTGATAGGTATGCTCTTCCTCTGAGCGAGAGAAAACTATCACGTCATCGAGATGGATGAGGCACGATTGCCAACGGACAGCAGAGAGGATCATGCCGAGAGCCCGCTGGAAGGTTGCCGGCGCTTTCTTCAACCCCAAGGAGAGACGCGTGGACATGTAGGTTCCCAAGTGGGACGTGAACCTCTTCTTGTCCCTGTCTTCCTCCGCGAAGGGGAGTTTCCCGTAAGCTGAATTACAGTCGAGCATGGTGAAGATATTAGCATCCCCGAGGGAATCAATTCAATCTTCCATCCTCCGCAGAGGATAGGTATCCGCAACTGTTTGTTCGTTCAACTTGCGATAGTCTACGCAGAACTGTAGCTGTCCATCCTTTTTGGGAACCAGGAAAATCCGACTTGCCCAACCACATGTGACCGGCTCTATGACGCCCTTCTCCAACATGCAGGCAATTTCCATCTCTGCTTCTTCTCTGTGGACAGACCCCATCCTACAGAGGAGTTGTCGACTAGGACCCTTGCGGGGGTCCGTCTCTCTGCGGTGGGCGGTGAATTTTATGTCACCTAGGGACCCGTCCCACATGTCCTCATGCTTCTTCAGAGTCCCTATCACCCTTTCTTCCATACCGTCTGGCAGATTCTCTACGTTGAGCGTGTCCAACCAGCCTTGCTTGGTTGTACCAAACTTTTCCTGGACAGGAAGTTACCCTCTGTTCTGAGGTTCCTCCTTTAGTGGAGTGTCCTCTTATCTCACCGGCGCCCCCTCCGCCAAGAGAATGCCGCGTGCTCTTGGGGAAGTAATATTTTGACCTCGCGCTTTGCTGCCTCAGCCTGCGCGCGTGTCTGGCCTTCCAGCTTCTGTTCTGCCTCTCTCTTCTTGAGACGTGTGCCCCCATATCAACGGGGGTAAGCACCGCCAGCGGGCTGCATTGGCTTACCGTACTATCGTACCTTTCGGTAGATTGCGCGGCTTGGTGCCAAAATTCGCAAGAATGATAGCAAAATCGATCTCGGTCACGCCATTGGCAAGTCGAACTTTGTGTTTCTCATAGAGACTTGCTTTGGGCTTGAGGTAGCACAAGCCCCGCCGTCACTCGTGACTGACACAACCTTCACCATGTGTGCAGGTATGGTCACG
>JAUBNZ010000148.1:0-23174 GCA_032355485.1 Bonnemaisonia californica
TTAGAAGGACCGGTGGATGTCATGATGATGACAGGTGCGACCAAAAATTGGTCAGTGATCACTGTGACTGCTCCGGAGCGAACAATGGCCGCGACGCGTTTGATCGTGCAGTTGAAGAGTTGAGAGGTTTGTTTACTTCTAGCTCTGTATTTTAAAGTGTGGCTTCTCGGTAGCTATTTATACTACATAGGAGGAGCGCTAGATGTCTTGTAAAGATTGAGTTGGAGTCATGTTGATTGCTCTGTGTTGAACACTCCATTATATTACGTGTTGCATAATAATTGTTCGCGTTGCGCCGAATGCAAGTAAAAAGTAGGAGAGGCGTACAGTATCAAAGCAACGCTTATCATTACTTCCAAATGATTTCATGTACTCTCCGTACTACTCTAAGGGTAGAGTCCCTTCTGTTTTCGTACAGTATGGATGTTCCACAGATAGGCCGAGGCGAACGCGATCCGCTGATGGATACTACCGGAAGGTTCACCTCCCCAGCCATCCCAATCGCTGCGAATCAAGTTTCCCCTCCCGTTGAAACGTACAACGGCTCGATGTACTTTCTCACATGCTACCTACCCAATCCAAACTGCCGCATAGATCCACCTGTGTCTTTGTATCTCGATCGTAAACCGCTCTTCCATTTCCCTTCAAACTTGATGCCGTTCACCTCTGACGACCTGCGCACGTTTTTCGAATTTATATTCTCGGTAAGGACGCTCCTCCCACCTTCCTGACTGACATTTCCGAATCGCCACCCCCAACTCGTTCTCCGCCCTGCGCTTTGCCTACTCGCCGGAAACATCAACGCTCTGCTCAGCAACTACATGCTACAAGGCTTCGGAACAGACACAAGACCCCTCAACCCTCTTCAACCGCGTCTGACGCTACCATAAGTATCCGAACATCTGGGACACCACTCTGATTTGGACTGCCTTCAAGACGCACCAATTACTGTCATCCCTCATTTATATTCCCATGGCTGTTCATCTATTTCATTTTGCTCCACGGCTCTCTGCGTTGCTGCTGCCACATCCTCCTCATATATCTCATTAATAATATCCAGTTCTCCCGCTTCCTCCTCGAAGTCCTGTGCAAAGCAGTTTTCCTCATTCATTCGTATGAGAGGTTTGTGCAATATGACGCACGCTCGGCTAGAATCGACTATATCTTCTTGGAACCAGTGATAGTCTTCCAGCCTTAAGCTTCCAAACCTAGCCTGTAGTACACCGAATGCGCGCTCAACATCTTTTCTCCTACCTTCCTGCCGTTTCGTAAGCGCCTCTTCCCTCATGTTGTCACTAGAATGTATGGCAAGAAAAAATATAGGCCACTTTGGGTAGATGCCGTCCCCAAGAAAGTATGCAAGTCGCCGTTCCACCCCAGTTGAAAGAATTCGATACGGCGTGCGAAGTTTGAATGGGTACTTTCGGCTAAATCTGTCCTAGAAGAGCGGCGAAAACGCAACCAAAGTCTTATCATTCGTGGTACCGGCTCGACCGGCAAACCAGTGCCAAATGTATAGCTGGTGATCGCACCAGTCCTCAACCTGATCACAGCACGTTTGGAGTATTTGGGGTTATTGTACTGTCCTTTAAGTTGAATCGGACAGTTTTTCCTTTTGATAGAACAGCAGTGGACAGACCCGACGAAACCAGGAAAGCCGGATGCATTGAACGCACTCTCAATACTTTCGAGTTCAGTTTCACTTTGGCTCCTGTTCAGATTCTGCTGACCATAGATAGCAATAAGTCTCTGCAATAATGAGATACGTAGCGCCGGATAGTTTCTGCACTCATCCGCGGGCTGTTACCTAGGTCATCAAGTGCGCGCCCGGTACCAAGAAATCGCAACACAGCGAGAACCTTGATCTCACTTGGTATACCTTGACGATGGGCGGCATCCTTTCGAGTGGACCAGATGTTGTGTTTAAACTTGCAGAGGTCGGCTACAAGCTTTTAAAAGAGCGCACGAGGTACTTGGAACCTTCGTTGAAACGCACGTGGCCCATATGTAGGTTTCTTTCCCAAGTAGTCTGTTATCCAAGTCGAAATAACTCGATTGACATTTCTGGAACCTTGAATGCGACCGCGCCAGGCACGTTCAGTTCCAGTCGGTGTCACGGCCTTGCTGATATGCTCACGTGCAGCTGCGGCTGTGACGGTGTGACCGCGGCATCGCGAAGTGCCGCATTTCATCAAACCTCCTCTTCATCAGCATGTCCCATTCATCCTCGTCTCCGTGATTCGTCCCCATTCTTGCCAGCGTGAGTGCGGGCAATGTTTCCATGCACGGTCTGCCCACCTCCGAGAAAAACTGCTACCCGTATCTGGATCTTGGTTGAGCGGTGGGGCGGTACTGTCATCTGGAAGTTCATATCTGATTGGCTAAGTACAGGTGATGTGCTGTATAATCTTTTTAACTGTACTGTTACGTAAACACACAATTGATCACCAGCGGTTGGACTGCCTGGGATGTCATAGCTTATTTGCTGCTCAGATTGATTATTCTCTGCTCACGTTCTTTGAGCAAGAGTTCACATGCTCTTATACATGCCAATCAATTTATTAAATTTGTGTTTTGTCAATAATATTTTACTACATACCGTATTACTGTAATGTTGATTTATTCTACTGTACCGGGCCTGCCACGCTGCATCTATCTACTATATACAAAACTGATTAATATCCGGCATAGATGGCGGTGCCAACTAGTTAGTGTATACTTCAGTATCCTACAATATCACGCCATGTTGTACTGTGTTGTGTTCTCCACGCAATACCTACGTACTTTATTGTACCAAATTGAACGGTACCTACTGTAGGAAAGCTGGCAGTGCTAACTAGCTAACGTACACATAAATATGATTTTTACGCCATAATACGTACTGAAAGCTAGCAGAAGGCTATATAGACATAAGTTAATTGAATCGAGATTCCTCGCGTTTCAGGCTGTTTCCACACCAACCCTTCGATTTTACTACATTCTGTTGGTATTGCAGAAGTGGTAAGCATGGTTACTCGGATCTATAACAGGTACCGGATACCAGAGGAGCTGACCAGAAGAACACTTCCATTCCAGAACAAACATCAACCATCCGAGCAACAAATTTCAACAGTCCAGACTACACCATTCTGGAATACCTGTTTGTACTTACATCTGCTGTTTAGCTCACACTGTAATTGCCCGTGCGTTTGCGAAAAACAAACAAATTTATTCCTGAAAAGCACTGATATACGACAGTCTTGATTGAATCACTAAAGGTGCCGCTTTGGTGAAAAACGTGTTAGTCGGCCACCTTTATATACCCAATCAGCCTTTACACGTAAGTGGCGTAAGTCCTGTGTTCCTATTTTCACTGTTTTTTTCTGTTGCAGATTCGCAAGCGAATCTGCGCGGAACGCACCCTATTGGTGCCCAGAACTTAAAAGAGAAGGGATAAGGAAAAGACAATGGAAAATAAAGAGGCGGGAATACATAAAGAGAAGGGAGAAGAGGGGCCCAACATGGTTCGTGGAGGGCCACGGCCCAGCAGTGCAGGGCCACGGCCCAACAGTGAGGAGCCAGGCCTAACAGCGGAGGGGCCATGTCTAACAGCGGAGGGCCCGGAACTAACAGCGGAGGAGCTAGTGCTAACAGGGGAGGGGCCAGGGATAACAGTGGAGGCCATCGAACGGGAAGTGGCGGGGCTCAACCCGGGTGTGGTGGCTCCAGAATCAACAGTGGGGGAGCTCGTTCTAACGCTGGTTGCCCTCGCGAGAATGCTGATGGTTCGCGCCAAAACTCTGTTGGATCTCGTCCTAAGGCTGTTGGACCACGTCCCAGGTCTGGAGGTGCACGCCCCAACTCCGGAGGTACTAGGAAAGGAGCTGGTGGACCAAGGAAATTACCTGAGCCTGACGCCGGCAGTACGGCCGAGCAGGGAGACAACATTCCGTCTGGACCGATTGTACAGAGCATTGAAATTGTTGCCGACCAGGGTCCCCAGTCAACTGGTCCAGCAAGAGATGAAGTCAAACTGAGGCCTGTGCCACGGAACGAGCGAGACCTCTTCGAAGTATTCTACGATTGGGACCCTGAAGCTGAGAATGCACGAGGTAGCAACTCTGTACCCCAAGATCTCCAAAGATTTTTCGATGTAAGACGCAAATACTCCAAATGCGGCGACCGTAATCATACTTCGAGGACCTGCAAGTAAGAAGGGTAGACACTGCGCATAAAAAACTGCAAGTGCTGCGGATCTGTCCTTCTAGGCAAGAAATTAGAAGGAGTATGATGCGGAAAGAACAGCTTTAGTGGGTGGGTTATGAGCTTCCGGCGTCGACATAGCGAATCGTGATTAGAGGGTCTCTACGAACTGAGGGCTTTTGGAAACTAAACTGTTCAGATGAACTCTATGTTTGCTTGTATGCGACCATTGATGGATATGAGGTTTGTGCAAGGAGGAGGTCCGTCTTTCATGAAACTATAAGGAAATGCCGCATTTGTGCTGCCAGTAAAAGGCACGGGATATGTGTTCCTCTGGTCCAATGACCAGCCGAGTTTACGGAGCAGTGACCGCCGTTCTAGTTCTGTCGAGAACTTCAATGTGCTCTATTTCGTTCCTGTACTTTATCGCCACCTCAGACTTCCTCCATCTGTTATGAGGGACCGAATTCGTGATACATACAACTACTGGCACATTTCTAGAAGTGATTCCAACATGCAGGTGGACTCAGTTGACGTATCAAAAAAGGCTGCTGTGGAGGGAGTCGTGATGGAGGGATACAGGGGAACTCAAGACGGGGTTGCAATCTCTGAGCATATGGGAGGGCCCCTTCCAGAGGATCGAGCTGGTATTCCAACCTACTTGCGATCATACGCAACGAACCCCTCTGGTCTATATAGGAAGTATGCCCCTATGATACAGATCGCCGGAAATTCGGAGACTCATCGAAAGGAGGACCGTAAAGCAGTCCTCAAGTACAGAAAGCTAAAAAAATCATCTAAGAACGCAGAGATGGGAGCGTTTCCATTTCTATATCCGTACGAAGATGGTAATGAGCCATTTGATTTGAAGAACTATCTCCAAGCCAAAAAAGGGCTGGATCTAGCAGCAGCGACGCGAATCGCACGATGTTCTACAAGCTGACTTGGGGAGAACACTCTAAGTGCCGATTATACTCTGAAAACATCTTGCATGACTCTTCGGCTCTATTTCAACTATGGTTTCTACGTACTGCGACGAGCATCGAAGAATTTAGGTTAGAGTTCCTTGAGAGGGAACAGATAACTAGAATTGCAGAGGAACGTGTAGTTCAAGGCGCAACCATGGATGGGGATGAGCTATTCGAGCTCGGACGCCTGTACTTACCAGACAACATTACCATCTCTCCAGCCTACTGGAGAAAGAAGCTTCAGGAAGTTCAGGCGCTTGTATCCAGACGGCACGTATATTCCATTCTTATCACGATAGCAATGAACTCATGGAGAGAGGAGCTCGGGAGACTCGGACTAGACCTACAAAACCGCTCGGCGTTCAATCCAACTGGAAACAAACCTCGGGTTTCCGACCGGCCAGATTTAGTGGCAAGAGTATACAACCAGTTCGCAAAACGATTTCAGGAAAGACATACACGAGAATGCAGAAGAGTATTTTGGGAAGAAGTGACTGGGAATCGCATCGAATTTGGAGTTCCAAGCGCGCAATACACCGCAACATCATATACTCCTGTTTCTAGAGGAAGGAGGTATCGAATACATAGACGTAATTGAACAGATAATCTCCTCAGAGATCCTAACAGAATAGCAAGATTCCGAACTGCGAGATTTGGTGAAGAAGTTCAACATGCATAGAAAATCCCCCTATTGCCGCGGCAGGACGAGGAATGGAAGGAGCTGCTTCGGATACGAAGATATAGAAGTGACTCAGAACACCATCATAGACGAGACTTGCAACCATGTAGTTTATCGGAGAAGAAAGGCGGAAGATCTGAAGATAGTTCCGTACAATGCACTGCTGACGAAAAAGTACAAGTGTAACATCAACGTCGAGAAAACCCAGGGGGAGGGGAGTTGCCTACCTGGTGAAATATGCGGTCAAGCCTCCGATTCCAACGGAAATTGTGGTGAGAACAGAAGGACAGAGCTCTAGTGGGAATTCGGCCAGAGAAAACATCTGAAACGACATTCGGCTATACATGCGAGCTCGACTGACTGGATTAGTTGGGTCTGCATGGGCTTTACTAGAGTATCGCCACGTCAAAATCAACCCACCTGTAACTGCGTACTCCTTTAATCTCGAGGGCCAGCGAAGCTTCATTATTTGTAACCCTTCCGGATCATCACATTTGAGGGGCTCTGCATTGCGGATATATATTAGGAGACCATCGCAATACTCGGACATGAAGTTCCTTGACTACCTGGAGAAATTGCACCTCTATAAGAATCTACCAGCTAGATACAACTCAGAATAAACTGCTGCAATTCCTCGAGATGGAGGTACCCCGCGCAATAAATATCATTACTTGAGGGCCAAATGAAGAAACAGTCGGACGTATGCGATTTGTACCGCCCTCCAACTTAGAATTATTCTCGCTACACTTGATTCTATTGGACTGACCAATGAAGTCATACAGCGATGGGAAGAGATGTGAAGGTCACGAGTACAATACATTCCGAGATGCTGCGGCCACCATGGGGCTGTACCAAGACGGAAACGAGTATGAGAATAGTATGGACGAGGCGGTTTGAATGAATGTCACACCTTCAAGTGCCAGATATATGGTTGTCACGCTGTATCATCAAGATGCAAACCCGAAGAGAATGTAAGAGAAGCATGAAGGTTTCTTTATGTCTGACAGTCACACGGGCAGCTCTCAGTCCAAACGTAGGGAGCTTGTGCAAAGGCTTATTGATATATCAGATGGGCATGGAGGACGTCTGTTACGTGAAGATTGCTCCTTTTTGGCTTACGAGTCGTTGCGCACTTCTGCAACACAAGCATCCGAAGTGGCACGGGCAAGACTGCATCTCCGGACAATGAATACGTCGGAAAGTCGGGGAAGCCTGCTACAAAAATATGCTCACCTCAATTCTCAACAAAAGAGTGTTTTCGATGAAGTGCTGGACAAGCTGCGGAGTAGGCGTAACGAATTCTTCTTCAACACAAACCGGAAGGTTTACTTCCTGCAGGGAAGGGCAGGGACGGGAAAAACGTACACTCTGAACCTTCTTGGTGATGTAGCGGAGTCAAAAGCTATGATGATGGAGATTACAGCGACTATTGGTATTGTAGCCTCTCTTTACATAGGCGGGAGAACACTACATAGTCTTCTGGGACTTGGCATCGACTACTTGAGAGTAATGAGTCTTTCAGAGCTTCTAAGTATAGACCACGTTCAAAACGGGCCGAATTGCTCAGTAGCATATCCTTGCTTATCATAGATGAAGCTTCCATGATGCAGCGGAAGCTGTTCGAGCATGCGGATACAATTATTAAAGACATTTGATGCACTGGAGACGCTAGCAGACCCAGGTTTGGAGGCGTAACTGTTGTGTTCGCAGGAGACTATCTCCAAATCTTACTATTAGTTCCTTCGAGAAGGTTCGTGGAGGATGATGAAGGGAACGGGAGATACATTAACGTCTCGGTACTGGACGAATTACCTTGGGCATCCAGCCTCTGGGTCCACGTAAAGGTTCTCCGGATGAAAAGGCAAGTGCGTCAGAGCAATGATCCGAGGTTCAGACATCTTCTTCTGGAAGTGGAAAAGGGAACATTTAATGAAAAACTCGCCTCCCTCTGCAGTCAACTGGCTCCCGAACAATAGCGTACAAGTATCGGTGGAGGTGGAGATCAAGCGCGGATCAGAGAGATGCCAGACTGGATAGGTTCATCCTCTGACCGACCAACAAGTTGGTAGACGAGCATAAAAATGAGGCACTGGCTGCCTTTCCGGGGATAAGTTGGAGTTGTACTCCTGCTCAATGGTACAGCCGCTCCCATCTACTGAGAATAGGCAGCAAAACCCTGTGAGAGAGTACGTCGTTCCTGAGATGACTTTCAAGTTCTGCCCTGCTGGGGTACCGCCTCATAAGTTGGAGGTCAAGATTGGTGCCCCAGTAATGGTTATTCGAAATGTCCTCCATCTGAAGATCTTGAACGGTATGACGTTCATCGTTTAGAGGTACAATCGGAGGATGCTGTACTTTCCAAGGATTGATTCAGATGGACGGTAGGTAGACACATTTTCTTCACTCCGCATTTCGTTCCAGTTCAACTTCCATGGCTTTAAGGTAACACGAAAGCAGTTTTCAGTAAGATTGGCATTCGCAGGAAGCGTTCTCAAAGGGAAATTTCAAACGCTTAGGAAGGTGGTTGTAGATTTGAGATCCAATTTCTTCTCTGCGGGGAAGCCGTACGTGGCTCCGTCGCGAGTCAGAAAGTCAGAAGACGCTCTACTTCTCCACAAGGAAGAGGAAACACCAAGAGTGGCTTCCAGGATCCACCCAATGCCTGTTAAGGCCAAGAACCTTGTACTGAGAGAAGTGTAGTATTTACAGAAAAGCGCCTGAGCACCCTCCGGTTACTGTTGTCCCTAGTCGCCGGTAGCGGTGGGGCGGGGAGAACGAAGTATATCTATCGCTTCCATGTCTGAGAAGTCCTGAGGTAGCTGCTCTCCGCCCCGCCTTTCCTGCAAAGGAAAGGTAGGGGGTTGAGGTGGTGGACTGCCAGAAATCGCCCAACGCCCTGCCTTTCCCTATGGGGAAAGGTAGCGTGCTAGGAGGTTTCGAAAAGGGAAAAGGAGAGGGGCGATAGAAGCTAACGACGTGCCACGTGGGGCACGCCGCGTGTATGGCGGGTTTGGGCTGTAGAGGGCAGCTGAACGGGATGTAGAGCAACGCCGGAGTTAACCGAGCTGACGCTTTTCCTACGAAGGAATGGTGGTCGGGGACGGCACGGAGCGGTCTGTTCCAGGTTGAATTGAAAGGTCAAATCCAGAGATCTCGGTTGCCTCTTCAGTGGGTAGGATGGCTAGTTAGCTAAGCCTTGAATACTAGAATTGTACCCCACTACTTACAGTAAAATGCTATCTAAATCTGCCTGATGCACCGCTAGGTGGCTGGCACTCAGCTATAAATATTGGGTTACAGTGGTGATCAGGCCACCTCCATCTGCTCCCCTCCGGAGGGTGGCAGATGGATGGCTTTGGGGTTGTCTGGCCATGAAGGTCGGCGGCGGTACTGTAATGGGCGGGTGCCAGCGATGGCTGCTGCCCATTTGGCTGGTGTGGCAGCGGTGCTGCGCCAGGGGGTCAGACCCAGTAAGTACCACACCGAGGCAGAGGTATGCCTCTGCGGGTACAGGTGGGGGTCGGCCCGCTGGCCATACGCATCCACATGTGCCTCCGGGGCACACGCGGACACGAGGTCATCCGGAGCACGGTGGTCCTCACCGGACCGGAGGGGGCCTAAAGCTGTAGGAACACGTGCCCCCTGGAGGGTACACGTGTGGGATCCGGTCCGGCATCTCTGTCCTTGGGGCACTGTAGTGCCCCTCCGGGACGCCGCTTATTCATGCCGGCCAGCCCCGCGTGGCCAGGTGTACCCGTAGGGTACACGTGGACATGGGGGGATCCGAAGCTCGGTATTCCTCACCGAGCCGGATTAGACCCATAGTTATCGGACACACGTGTACCGTCACAGGTACAAGTGCATTTCCCAGAAATAAATAGATCGTAGGTTGTAACCGTAGAATTACACCCGGGCCGTGGCCCGTGTAGTAGCTTCGGGGGATGAGGAGCCAGTAGTATCATGCCAGCATGGCGTGGTACTACAAGAAGCCGTTGAGTTTGCCGAGCTGTAGTAGCAGCATTCTGTGAAGTATTTTTGTTTGACTTCTAATCTCGTTTGTGTTTGTATTGCTTTTTTCTACTGGTTTATATCCCAAACAGTAGTACTGAGATTTGTTACGGTTTTTCCATTAAACAAGCTAAGTTCTTTTGTATCAATTGCGTTTGTCGACCTGTATATCAAGGATGTGTTGTCCCAGAAGATCTATTACATGTGCAAACCTTGAGCAGCTCTTCAGAAAAGAACAAGGATTGGAAAGGCGAAGCCTCCAGAGCGAGCTTCCCCGTCTGGGGGTAACGCTCGGGGGCCGAAAGCCACCGAACGTTCCTTGTTCTCTACATTATAAGGATTGTTCAATGTATCTGTCCACCAGGACAGGTATATTTCAAATTTATATTAATATAGTAATTTTCTAGATCAATACATTTTTTCAGCAGCAGCTTCAGAAGCAGCAGCAGCAGCAAAGCTCAATATCTATTGGCCATCATACCCACGGCTCTATTTCTAGGTTAGTTTGTAGAGAAAATTTTAAATTACGTAACACGTGTATTCTCATAAGGTCTACAGCGCAGCTTGCGGCCGGAGGCCACCTGGCATGTGCATGGTAACTAGGGTAGCATAGCTAACCAGCGTGGTAGTTCTATATCCGGTGGATAGCCGCGGATAACTTGAAATCCATGGAATGTTTTGCGAGGAGTACGAAGGTGCAGAGGTGGGCTAGCATAGGACAAGCGGAACAATGAGATTGCACTAAGTGGGCCAGTGATAGTTCCGTATCGGGCATATTTCGTACCCAGCCAACCAATAGAAAAGTGCCATGTGGACCAATCACATTTTGACATACTGGCCCACAATGTAGTGTACCCCGATGCAGTTACTGTAAGCGATTTTTCCTCCATTTCGGAATGAAACTTGATGGCACCCGTGTCTATTACTGTAAGCCGCCATTCCAACTTTCCATGGGGACGTGATTTCAAACATATACACGTGTCAACGTGTCCACAGTGCAGGTTGATTTACAAATTCGATGCGAAATGATGCCTGCCACTGTAGAGTTGTGGCAAATTCTGTAATCCGATTTCATACTTCAATGGGCGGCCGCTCTGCCCCTTTTTATACGTTTGAACCACGTAAGCGGAGTTTACACTTCTGAAGGGCAGACGCCCTCCCCCCCTGTACGTGCCAAGTACTGTAAGTCGGGTTTCGGAAATCATGCAGTGGGCCGGAGACTCGGGCATGCCTGTTGAGGCGTGTTCGAACAACAGTTGCGTGCGTTCACGAAGGGGGAACCCCCGGAGTGAAGCCATGAGGCTTTCGACAGGAACTACCAGTGAGTCTCTACCAGATATCAGGTGGCCTCCAAAGAGGAGCCCAACTTGAAATACCGAAGCTCTCCAAACATTCACTCCTGTCTGCGGATGGCGGTCTTCCGAGCCCAATACCTCAATTCTCACTCCATCTGCAAGAAGTTCATGAGGAGACATGTTGAGATATCAGATGAGCAAGAGGACATCTGATACAGGAACATCGCTTCTTCATCGCGTACGAGTCGTTGCACACTTCTGCAGCCCACCCTTCGGAAGAGGCACGAGCTAGGCATGAGGGAACTACTCCTGATGCGGCGAGAGGCAGAACTTTTCTTCCGGGTAGCTTCGTCAACTCCCATGCGTACTGGAAGAAGAAACGGTTAGACGTTCACGCATTCGTCTCTCTGTGTGGGCCACCATCCTTCTTCATCAAAGTCACTATGAATCCGTGGAGGGAGGAAACGAAACGATTGGGACTGGATAATGAGCACACTAGCGCATTCACTCCGCATGGGAATAAGCCTCGAGTTTTCGACCGCCCTGCCTCAGTTGCAAGGGTGTACAACAATTACATCAATGAAATCATGACCAGGATAAAGAACAAGGCTGAAGAGTACTTCGGGAAGAAGTGCATTGGAATCACGTCGAAGTTTGAGTTCCAGGAGCGAAACAAACCGCAACATTATATTCTGGTTAGGTTAGAAGGGATACTTCTGGAAGATGTTAATGAAGTCGACGCAATGATCAAGGCAGAGCTTTCCCGTAGGGGAGAATATGATGAGCTCAGAGCTCTGATGAAGACCTTCAACCTTCACCCGCATTCACCGTGCTGCAGGGTAAGGAAAAGTAAAAACACGTACCGGTTTGGATATGATGAGAACGTAATCACGGAGTATACATATATAGAAGAGACTTGCAACTGTGTGGTGTATCGCAGGAGGGGAACACAGGACTTAAAAAGGGAGACCATAAAACCAGAAGTTAACGTTGGACTTCCGCTCACACATCAATGTTGAGCGCAGGCAGGGTGGTGGAGCCATCGCTGACCTCATGAAATACGCATTCAAACCCCCTAAACCGAAAGAGGTACACATGAATACATAAAAAGAAATCCGCAGAACACGCTACAGAACCAAGCTCGCAACGTCGTCAGTGTATACATGCGAGAAAGGGTAACAGGTACAGTAGAGGCTGCATGGAGGATATTGGAGTACAGCAATGTACGCATCCGTCCTTCTGGCGAAGCATTTTCAGTTCATCTACCGAATGAACGAACAATGCTGCTTTCGAACCCTCGTCACCCACCGGCGCTCAGCTCCTCACTGCTTCAGCGTTACATGGAGAGACCGTCCCAGTAGAGGAATAAGGACTTCTTGACCTACATTAAAAAATTTCGCTCTAGGATATTTCGAAGCTCCCAAGGAATCTGCGAGGAAACAGTTCTGACATACCGAATGACCACGCAACTCCCCGCAAATACGTTGTGAGAAGGGGATCTGACGACGTGATGATAGCTCGCCTCAGATTTACACCGCCATCCAACGTTGAATTATTCGCACTTCGTTTAATACTGCTTCATAAGCCTCTTTCTTCCTTCGAAGAAGCAAAGAATTGGGAGGGCGTGCAGCACAGATCTTTCAGAAATGCAGCTGAGGCGATGAGTATTTATATTGATGGTGATGAGTTCGAGAAGGCGTTCGATGAAGCTGTCGGAATCCACACAACTCTTTCTGAGCTCCGTATGATGGTGGTAACGCTGTACGAGCAGGGCGGCAACCCAAAACGTATTCTGCAGAAACACGAGCGTGCGCTGAGGGCCGACATTACCCTGGGAAGTACTCAGCAGAAGCGTAAAGAGATGATGAGAAAAATAATTGCAATCTCTGACCCACAGGGCGGTAGGCTCCTCCGAGAACACAACTTCTTCCGACGGGCTGCAGAAAGATCTAGGAGTTCTAGTACCGAACTTCAGCGAGCAAGAATTACTCTACAGACAATATCGAACTCCACCCAACGGCGCGCAATCCACGAAAGATATCAACAGCTCAACGAACAGCAGAAGGATACGTTTTATAAAGTCATGGATCCCGCCAAGCGTCGCAAAAATGAAGAAAGGTTCCGCATAGATGGAAAATTGTTCTTCCTCCAAGGCCAGGCGGGGTAGGCAGAACATTTCTGCTCTCTCTGCTTCGAGATGCAATTCAGTCCAAAGGAATTCTCGTATCGGTTACAACTACAACAGGAATCGCTTCTTCCACATATAGTGGAGGTCGAACACTTCACAGTCTTCTAGGACTCGGTGCTAACGACAAGGACAGCACAGATCGTCACGCAAAGCTCTCAAAGTACGACCAGCGTTCCCAGAGAGCAGAATTGATCCGCAACCTTCACCTCATTTCTGACGAAGCCTCCATGATTCAACGCTTACTATTCGAGCATGTTGACGATATTCTAGAGGACCTCCGGTGTATGCTATCCGCAGCTTCAAGTAGTTCGCAGCGACCAAACGGCTCTACCATTCCATACTTCGGCAGTCTTATGGTTGTATTCAGTGGTGATTACACTCAGCTTCTTCCAGTCGTATCCTCCGCAGAGAAGTCGAAGAAAAAGATGGAGACACCTCATACGTACACGTCACCCTCTTGGACTAAATTCTGTGGCACTCTTCCCTCAGGTCGAAAGTCAAAGTTCTTCGTCTAACTTTGGAAAAATACTCAATTCTCTCTCGAATGACCGATTTCCTAGTGACTGCACTCTCCCTCTAAAGTCTACGCAGCACTGCGAAGATGCCTACAGATTCCTGTTGCACTGGATGCGAACGAAGAACGTTCGTGATGTAGATTTGGATCGATTGATCATGCGCTCTACAAATGCCTTGGTAGATGATCACAACGAAAATGCACTGAAGCTATTCCCAGGCTCACTGTTACAGCCCATGTCTTCGAAAAAAGTCCAAAACATAAGTGAAAGGCGGACCTCCGGGAGAGAACTTCATCCCATAATCGATGCGGAGCTCACTTACGGCTATACACCAACTGGAACACCACCTCATATCAAGGAACTAAAAGTTGGTGCACCTGTCATGGTTACTCAAAATGCACTACACCCACTCGTTGTCAACGGAATTTTGGTTGTCGTCAGGAATTAAGCTTTCGGATTACTCTATGTCTCAACTGTTCCATCTGCAGGAAGACATCAGGAGACACATGCATACACAGGATCGACTTCCAATTCGAGTTCTCTGACGTCAACGTCACTCGTATTAAGTTTCCTCTGCAACTCGCTTTTAGCGCATCTGTTCATAAGGCTCAATGACAGGCGATTTCTGCATTGGTAGCTGACCTTCGATTCACCTTCTTCTCCCCCAGTCAGCTTTACGTAGCCCTCTCCAGAACACGAAAGTCACGACATGTACTGCTACTCCTCAAAGAAGATGATACGCCAACAGGAGCCACTAGAATCAAAAACATGCGTTTGGCTCTTGCGAATCCATTTCTCAAGGTGGCCGTAAAATTCATCGAAGGTACCCCGCGAATTGAATCTCTCTACCCCACTCGACCAAAGTTCATATGTATTCCAAAGTAGATGTTAGTTTTAAGTTGTTGGCATAATTTGTTTTCTCTATCCTGTATGTTTGATTCAATTGTTGATTGCTTCGCTTTGTTAATTGGTTTTTTATTCCCGACATGATCTACGAGATGATGTCACGCTTTTCCCAATAAACGAAAAATATCGTTTCTCGAAAGTTTTCAAGCAGTATCTTAGTATGTAAATGTGCTCTCTTCTATTCCAATCATCGAATTCCTACTTCCCAGAATAGGATTGTAGCATAAAGAACCATTCCGTATCATTCTCGGGATCAAGGCAATCCAGATTGTATGATTCCCACTGAAAATAAAACGCAAGCTACTCACACATATGAATATGATCTGAAAAAAGCCGGACCTACCCTAAAGTACTATGCTCTGGGAGTATGCATCCTTCCATGTATTCCAGTTTTACCACTGCTCGGTAGCATTTCCGTCCAGACTGTATATTACCCGCCGGGAACACAACGCAGACTACTCACCAGGTCCACATTTTATGGTAAATACACGGAAGCCCATCAGAAACGGCATACTTCCCTAACACCTTCACCGAATCCCGCATCCCTTCTGTACTGCACGTCCCTCCAGATTGTACCCTCAACACACACAGTTTAAAGTAGGCTGCTAAACTACGATAATTTCATCACAAATGACACGGAACATATTTTATAGTATGTTTACTTCCATTTATGCGACCCATATCCAGCCTCCCTTCTCGGGAGCATATCCTTCCAGAATGTGTTGAAACTACTCACAATGAATCTCACGGTACTCATATACGTAAATTAATTACTGGAATTCGCGGAGCACCTACATAAAGACCCAACACCCTCTGAGTGTACAAAATACTGCAGATAACACGCAAATCCCGCATCATTCCTCAGCAGTATACCCTTTCAAGCTGTATGGACAACACCTCCAATGCCAAGAAAGCGATTCAAACCTGCCACTGTGCTCATGGAAGACACGAAGTTAATCTCAGAGTATGCTCATTTCCATGTGTCCGAGCCACATCCCGATCACCGCTCAGCAGCATTCCCCTGCAGAATGTACAATATCCACTTGAAACACAACATAGACAGCTCAAGCCTGCCAATGTGACCAGTAAACACCAGGATATCTCATGAGCCTTTGAATACTTATCCAACCCAAATCTCGCGGTAATGCTCATAACTTGTCCCGCCGGGCTATATAGTACCCAATCGAGTACTCAAACTTGAAAAAGCGACCAGCCTAGGGACTTATAATCGGTCAGATTCTGCAGAATTCCACATAATTCACTAACATCCTGCGTCACTGATGTACTGCATGTCCTTCCAGACTTTCTATTAAACACCAGTAATGCATATTAATTTACTAAATTTTCTCAATTTGATCTTGCAAGATATGCTAATTTGATCCAACTATGTCTACTTCCATGCATGCCATCCTCATCCCGCATCACTGCTCGGCAGTTTCTCCTTCCAGACTTTGCAAATACCACTCATATCGTTTCAGATGGTCTAAGTAGCACCCATCAAGCAACCTACGCTACTCACATATGTCGAAGTGGTACTGCAAGCCACGGAATACACGATGAAAGGTCCCAGAACCTCAGATCGTAAATATTCCATTGACTCAACAGACATCCCGCTTCATTATTTGAAAAAATGTCTTTTCAGACAGTACAATAAAAACCGAAAATGGGACAGAAGCGACTCCAAACTGTTACTGTGCTTACCTAAGACATCTAAGACATGGAGATACACAAACAGTATGCTTACATCCGTATATCCCGCTCATATCCTGCATCATTTCTGCTTACCATGTCCTTCCAAATTATATTTACAGCATACATAGGGTATGGCAAGCTACTCATACCTTTCATATTGGTTACCACACAACAAGGAAAGGTACTAAAACCTGTCCCTGCCATATGGAAACACACGGAATGCCCCCAGAACTGCCATACTTCCGCTTGAAAGTAAACATACCATATCACCTCTCGACTGAGCCTTCCTCTTGACTGTATCTTATCCCCCGGAACACACAAGTCAATATAATCACATCTGTCAATGTGACCTCGAAAGACTACACATCAGTCCTAATAATTCCATATACCTATACCGCATCCCACGTCACTTCTCACCTAGATTCCCATCTTGGTTATATATTTCTCACCCAAATTGCATCACCAGCTTCTGACACATGTCATTGCAATCATGCAAAATAAGGAAAGAGGGCAGACCACCAGAATGTCTCCGACTCCACATATTTCACCAACTTACGGCCTCACTCCTAGAATACAACACATCAGAGTAGGTATATTTCCATTTCTCCTACCCACATTCCGTATCACTGTCAAGCATCATGTGCACCCAGAGCGTATACTTACCATTAGCAACACTACTCAGATTACTGACATGTGCGAACATAATCGGGTAATACACGGGAAATACTTCAGAGTCTGCATACTTCCCTATATCTCACCCACGTCCCTCATTATAGCTCTAATACATTTCAGCTCCAGACTGTATTTCAAAAAGCACGATTCACAGCAAGTAACTCAATCATGTCAATTTAATCATACCTGAGATGGAACATCATTCATAATGTGTCTAATCTCATGTGTTCAGCCGACATACCCCGTCACTTCTCGACAACATGTTACTCCGACTGACTTTTATCAAACGAACTGCATCAGAAGTTACGCACATATTCATCCGGAATCACTTCTGGAAATGTGCATTGGACACCGATGATAAGGCTCGGTCAGCTCTTCATGCTCACCAAAGCCTTTAAAAATTCCCAAACTTCGTTCCAGTGGTTCGAATTGATATGTCAAAACATTTATGCCTGGGTTATTTGCTTTCTGTATTCAACCTCTGAGAGGCACGTGAAGGGTTGCTGTAGTTTGGAGACGTTCCATTCAGTTACGAGAATAGTTCTATTCGATACGAATTTAACAAGTGAACTCCTTCAGCAATATGAGAGCTATACGATACATTTACACATGCCATCTCATTCAACAATTTATACATTGTGACACATACAGGATTGAAATTTTCCCTACCAAGGGTGACACACTATTGAATTACTCAATGCTTATGAAAATACAACTGCTACGCTCCTCAACTTTTTTTCCCACTCTGAATCCTATCCAACTACAAATGCGGTGTAAACTTTTCGACACATGGCATATACTATCCGAATATTCGCTGCTCTCTGGCACACACGCACAAATGCCAAAAATTTTCGATATGTAGTGAAACGGTGTATGGGGCTGTAAGCAGAATCTGAAATTTACTGAACGTGGCAGACGTGGCATATTCAGGCAGTGAATGCCTTCGCATTCTCCAGTATGACCTTACACATGAGACACGTGTAAATTTTATTATATACAGGCCTACAAGGAGATCTCAATTTATTGGACCTCGAATACCCGCACGATTTTGTCCGGGGATTTGCGAAGGGGGGCCCAAGGTCCCCCGAGCCCCTTTTTACCGGTAATTGTTGTCTGAGTTGTTCACAAGTCAGACACGGAATACTACGTTCAACCGATAATGGATTAGAAGTTTGCAATGCTGGTAAATTTTAATGATTCGATAGAGATCCGAAATTGTAGTTCCAAATTTCTGGCCCTATGAATTTAGCAAAAGATCTAGCATAAGTGATTGTAAGAGTCGGTGACCAGTAATTGCCAGTTTCCAACCTATCCGGCAGCTGTTTATTCGGGGCCACATGGTATGAATGTCCAAGAAAAGATAAATGGTACTTCATCAACATACATTATACCACACGAATGCGTATCTCCATAGATTCGCTGTCGAAATCCTCGCTTTTGTGGAAATAGTCGCCTCTCGCGACAATACTGATTGTGGGGGGCTCTATGAAACTTTTCATTGGATATGAGGTAGTTGTCAGGCCTGGGTGATGGAGAATAAGATTAATGCAAGTTGCTACACATATCTGCGCCACTGAACATTATGAAGTAAGAAAACCCATTCAGGGTAAGCGTATCTCAATGGTGATGTGCGTTTACTTTGAAGCCTGTGTGCCGAACCTGGTAAGGGTTCTTGTCCGTCATGAGTAGTAGAGGCATTCTTCTCCCTTGAAATGTAACACAAACTGCCTTTCTGTGGGGGCAGAGGGCTTTTTTCTTCAGTAGAATCCTCATGGCTAGTTCGGCAACAATTTTGAGCTCATACCACCCGGGGTTCTTCTTCTCGGGACTTTCCCATACCTCTTAACTTGATTGGGAGCATCGGTCACGACGCTAATTCCTTTCCTCGGCGTTATTATAATTCTGGTTGTAGATGTTCTTCCACGGAGATTCCTAGTGAACCCCCACGACACCGCTCTCTTTCTCTTCCAGTTTAGACTGATTGAAATTGCTAACGATTGTACAGACGAACCCAGAGATAGACGGGGTTGCAGTCGATGACAGGAAGATTCCATCGAGCGCCTGTTCCATGTATTCGTTATCGAATTCAGCTTTCCTTATAGTAAGCGGAAGATGAGTGTTCGTAAGCTGCCTCAACAGCAGCAATGTTCTATGATCTGATGATGTTGATTAACTGCTTCGTGAAGAAGAAATTCATCCGGGAGCCTCCAGGGATATCCGCAGGAACGTTCATCTGGATTCCTTCCTCTACGTACTTGTCCAGTACAGTTTTCTATTTCTTTATTAGCGGAATGGTTCCGTTCCTCTCTTCAAAGTCTCCATAGAAGTTGTACCCTTCTGGAGTTTGCTCTTGGGGTTCGAAGAGCTCCGCCCCGAGGGCGCGGCCGGTTGATACCTTCTTCGCTTGTTATTTCTTAAACGAAGAACAAACGGTGAAGAAATATCGACAGAGCGCTCTTGAATTCGGAATCGTTTCGGCCATTGATGTCATTGTAGTTATTAAATCCGATTCATTTGTGAAAATTATCCACAGGGGTGAGTGGAAGAAATTGGTGCGCCACCATGTTGATCTGGTTTGCAACTGATAGGAGCTGCATCGAAGTGAAAAAAAGGACCTCTATGCGCTTGAATACGAAATGCATTCATCTCGATGCAGCGGAAATAAGAGGCATCAAAGATACCCGGATCATTAGGAAGGCGCTTCGACTCTGAGATGCCATGATCTACCACAACCCAACCCGATTCTCCAGCCTCATCCCTGGCCGCAGCAACCGTAATTCGGGGCGGGTCCGTCTGGAAGCCATATTTACTGAATGTCTGTCCGAGTGTATCCACCTGCTATTGTTCAAAAGCCCGAAAAGGACAAGCTGAGCGCTCGATTTGCGAGTAACGAACTTCTTCGATTCTTTGGGACTGTTGTTCAGAAGAATGGGGCGGTTGGAGTGCGGGTCGGACATATTGTGGAATGGATCGTAGCAGGATGAAAGTTAGTGGAATCCTGTTCAAGAAAACAGACTGTTCTGATTACCCAGAATTTGTGAGGAAGAGAGAGGAGGAGAGAGGAGGGGAAGGTAGCTCTGCGAAATAACACGCAGTTTAGACTAGCTCATTGACTCACCCTGGAAGAGGTCACAACAGGGAGAGCATGGATGTTAAAGATTACACCCAAGGTGGAACGCCACGGGCTTTTGAGATGGTCGAGAGCTATGTTGTGAATCAATAGGATGTTTTCAAGGTGGGACAACCGAGAATTATTTACATAGATTACCTTAACGCAACTTTGAAGTAATGAGAGAGGCATGCAAGCCATCCATACAAACCAGTTCGTTCATGATTCAATGGGACTCCACATGTTCTTCAAAAAGGCTGCGTTAAGAGACCACTTACATTTATTTAAACCTGCTAAACCAGGAATACACGTGTGAGAAGCTGAAAAAGTTCAGACTGTAACGGTTATAGCTGCAATAGCCTGATCTGTGACATGTGTATATAAATTCAATTTTTGATATAATTATTGCACCTATAGCTGGTATAGCCTGATATTGGGTTTTCAAACGTCCCAAATTTGATTTTGATAAGCGTTGGGCAATGTACGGAATCCTTACCATTCCCAGCGATCCTTCTGACGAGACACCTAACAATCTCTGTGTAAATGGGGCGATCTCACACAGAAATCACCCGTAGCACGTACTACCTCTCATCTTGTTAAACAAAACATTTCATCTCTAACCAAAAAAACCAAATTGCACCGGTTCCTAACCTGTCTGCGTTACCCTTTTACTCCAACGTCACTCTTCATTTTATAGCTGCTTCAAAAGTCGCAAAGATCAAATGGAACTGGTGAGCAAGTACCCGAGACCATACCGCCCTATTTTGGTAAAAGGCCAATAGACGGGCGATCTGAAGAGAGTTGAAGGCCATCATCGGCTGAAGGCTATCAAGATTACAGGGAATTTCCTTGGTACTCGCTACTAAAACCGTATTCATTGGTTGGCTGCTGGGACTCCATCTACATCTCCCTAAACAGCTGGTTGATGGAACCATCCACAAAGGCCTCTTCGAAATCACTTTCGAGAACAATATACCCCAAATGGAGAGAAATCCACAGGATATCGGGTAGCATTCCCTGGAATTAACGTCATCGTCACTGTTAATATGCCCAAGATCTTTGGATAGAGCATCTAGGAACTCTTCGTTAGCATGATCCATAACAGGAGAGGCTTCTGTGATGAGAGAAGGGGCACTCTGTTCGATATGTTTGCCAGCACAGGGTTTTTCAGGAGGATGTCCTTCACGATCGAGCCCCGCAATCACGGCTGGCAGGTTTCTCAACCATAAGAATATTTTCCTCATCGAAATTTGCAGACAGACCTCTGACCACAGAGTCACTCGCCAGAGCTGGGACTCCCTTTGATCGGCTTGGTAGATGTCTACTCTTCATTTTGATCGAAGAAATTCGAGTCTCGCATAGTGAGGGAAGCTTTAGAAATATCCCGGTTAGTCGACGTGAGCTTCTACGCTTCAATCTGATGCCCGCTGCAGGGCGTTTGGAGGTTCTGATTCTCAAGGTGGCCGATTCTCAACAATTGCTAGTGATGTTCAGAATTTCGGCATCTGCACCGGACAGTGAAATTTCGCTGCTATTGTTTTTTCTGAAGATAGCTGTCCGTCATTTGGAAATGTCTGAGCTTCACAAAGAGATAGCGCTTTCCGCTATAGTTTCCTTTCTACCACCAAAAACACTGACGGACTGCTAACTAGACGCCGATCTGGGCGGAGTTCGGCTACTTTGTGCCTCTGAGTCCGAATCAGGGATGGTAATTGTCTCACATTCCCTCTGCCGTTTGGAGAGTCGTAGGTTCCTGCAATCCCGGGGGCTACGCATCGGTAAATCCCTCTACCAATTTATTATCCTTCTTCTTCGTCTTCTTTATGTCCTTCACGACAGGTACATTAGTGCAGTACATGTTCATCAACATTTTCTTTAATGACGATCGCACGGAGTTGAAGAACTCAGGTATACTGATTACTTGCTTCTCAGCAGCCTCGGTCAGAAGATTCCAAAGTATCCTCAAAGAGAGTACACCACGGCCCCGGAAATCATGAATGGCCTTCGTCCTTTTCTTCAACTCGCGTGTTTTCGTTGAAAAATTGTGAATTCCAAATTGAAGCACTTCAAATCGTCGGGCTTCTGCGGTAACCTGGGAGTTCCGAGATATCCGGTGTATAACCCATCGTGCAACCTTCATTCTGCACTAGAATATGAGCCTAAATTTTGAATGAACTGATTTTGACAGACTCGAGCGAGTTTGCAAGAACCAAGAAGTTACGATTGGTAGTAGTGTTCAAGCCTGTGAATATTCCAACGTTCAGCAACAAATGAGTGCATTCAGAGTAAGAATCACCAAAAATGTCACTATATTAAATGAAGCGCACTGCCCTGTAAGTTAAATCGATGGAAGAAGCAGTCGCAATATCTGGGGCGACAGCATTCAGCTGGTTTGCTACGGAAAGCAGTTCCCTGACATGGAAGACTGTTTTCCACGTTACGAAGGTGGGCTCGATTCATCTATTTCGATAGAACGAAAGTGGGAAGCGATCGGTTTATCGGAGTCATTACACCACGAACGGGATTTATTCTGATGGAAAATATAATATGGACACGGTAATAGAGTAGGATATGGTAAAATGAGTGTCCGAGTTCTTGAAGGAAGAGGAAAAACTATAGGCCACAGCATTCTCGTAGGCACAGCAAACGGTATGGGTTTATGTTCAATTAAATATAGGTTTTTCTACGCCTCACTGCGGTCCGAAGAGCTGAAATCCCGGTCTTCGAAGGGGTTATTGTCATCCAAAACCCGCGGTGCTCCTGAATTATGATCTAAATGTAGTACGAATGCCAGTGGCATTGTGGCGCGCCAAAGCCTCATTGGCTAGCCCCCCCGAATTGCCGCTCAATTCGATTACTCCCACATCAGCCAGATGGGGGAATGGTCGCCAAGCCCACACACGTGTGACACCTCGCACCGCGAGGTGCACCGGTGCCTGGTTGACACCCCTTGGTGGGGA
>JAUBNZ010000149.1:0-22896 GCA_032355485.1 Bonnemaisonia californica
AGTCCCACTCCTCAAGTTGTGAGTCCTACTCCTCAAGGTGTGAGTCCCACTCCGCTTGCTGTGAGTCCTTCACCAGCTGTTGTTGTTACTCCGTCACCGGAGGGTGTGAGTCCGACACCGCAGGGTGTGAGTCCGACACCGCAGGGTGCCAGTCCCTCGCCACAGGCATTGACTCCAACACCGCAGGCTGGGAGTCCGTCGCCTGTAGTCGTTGTTGTGAGTCCCTCGCCACAAGCTGTGAGCCCGACGCCGCAGTCTGTGAGTCCATCCCCTGAAGCTTTGAGTCCCTCTCCGCAAATTGTGATATCGACGCCGCAGGCTGTGAGTCCCACACCAGGAGTTGTTTTCCCTGGAACTGTGAGCCCCGCACCAGAACTGGTAAGTTCAATACCACCGGTTGTGAATCCGACGCCCGAGGTTTTGAATCCAACACCGCAAAATGGGATTCCGACACCTGTGGAATCAGAAAACGATTTTGTTACTGCGACACCCGAGCCAGAGAATTCGATTCCAGGGGTTGTAAGTTCCACTCCTCCCGGGCCTTCTTTGAGTGTTGTAAGCCCTAGCCCAGTTGAGATCCCAGTTGTACCATCTCCGGTAATGACGCCGGCGAACGTTAGCCCCAGCGTGGACGCGAATCCATCACCAGAGTCAGTGACTCCGACTTCCGATGTCGTCAGTCGTCCTCCTGAGGTTGTGGATCCGACGCCTGAGGCTGTGACTCCGACAGCCGGATCATCTCTTGAAGGAGAAGTAGAGTCCCCGGTGGTTATTTCAGGGACTCCAGTGGTGTCCTCGCTGAGGCCAAGCACAAGTGAGGACTCGGTGATGCCATCTCCTACTCTAGCGTCATCGACATTTGAGGTGGTATCTCCGACCCCTGAGGGTAGTACTGCTACTCTAGTTGTGGCTTCTCCTATTATAACGCCAAGCGAGGGCCAGGTATTTCCGTCTGCGACCCCAGCACTAGTTACGTCTCTTAGCCCGAACCCTAGCCCAAGTCTCGCCGTGATCATGAGTCCATCACCAGCAGATGTGACTCCATCTGCACCATCATCGGAACCTGTGCCCAGCCTGAGCCCCGACCCACCATTGGAACCTCTCACAGTAACTCCAGTGGTGCCTACTCAAACTGCAAGCGAGGGCCGGGTAACACCGCAACCTGAGGTCACGACGGAATCTCTGATCCCTCTGGTGGAAACCCCGATTCCTACCGTGAGCCCAAATCTCACACCTGAGATTGTGACACTTACGCAAGAGCCCACACCGGAGGTTATTTTCGTGACTCCATTCGTGGAGTCTCCAAGTCCAAGCGTAGATCAAGGCACTTCTCTTGAAACGCCGGGAGATGAGCTAGAGACATCGTCGCCTACTCCTCCACAAGCAAGCGTAGGCCCTGTGACATCTATACCAGAGATTGAGGACCCCAGTCCTGCACCGTTGTTTTCGAATGAGATCGGTGAAACGGAGCTTCCGACGCCTTCACCTGCATTGCTTTCTTTCAGTCCGATCTTTTTACCTACCACGGTCACGCCAATACCGTTGGATCCAGTTCTATCTCCAGAAGCCAGCATTAGCCCTTCTCTCTCAGGAACTCCCTCTACTTCTGATTTGAACACTGTATCTCCCGTTATGACGCCTTCGACTGGTTTTCCAAGTGAAAGCACATTGGAGACATCTTTGGCACCATCTGAATTTGTTGCCCCAAGCGAGAGTCGAATGATACTGCAGCCCTCAGATGCTTTTCCAGAGGAGCCATCAATGATTGCTTCTATGAGTGGGGCTCCTGTACGTGAGTCATTGAGTCCATCCCTCACCTCGCAACCTCCAGATGGTAGCCCGGGAGTGCTTGCGACCGTGACTCCTTTCGGCGAAAGCCCAACTTCTCCTGGGTCATCTGATAGCTTGACAGCAAGCCCTCTGGAAGATCCTGTCGATTCAAGCGTGGGTCCTAGGGAAGAGGAAGAGTCGGTATCTGCAGGCAAGGATCCAGACGCATCTGCCAGTCCAAGTGTGAATGTGATCTTGGAAACCCCGTCGGGTTCCAGTAATGCCCCAACATCAAGTATCGACGTTGAGGCAGAAACGCCTGTTGTATCACCGATAGCTCCTATCGCTGGTGTAGATGCCCCATCACCGTCATTGGATGTACCAGACGCTTCATTGGGCCCTATTGTGACAGATGAGGAACTAACTGCAGGTGCATTTTCACCGACCCCGGATGTATCTGTGGACAGCGCAAGCCCGGAAGGGCAACCGTTGGATGTGCCCTCCCCATCTCTTGATGTACCAGGTAGTGATCCGAGTCCGATTGACATCGTACAAGTGTCGACATCAGGTGTGCCGTCACCAACGTTTGAGTTTCCTCTCGTCGTTTCGCCAGGTTCTTCAATGACTCCAGGTCCTATTCTCAGTCCCATTGCGGCTGCTTCTCCAGAATTGACCGAAACGGCTGGAAGCGTGCAGACGTTTTCTCCAGTTGAACCGACCGCTAGTTCGATGAACGATCCTGGGGAAGTTTTCGAAAACATAACGCCGTCAGCAGTTCCAATGAACTCGGCTGACATTGCAATCAGTACAGATCCTCTAGCCCCATCTGTGTCGCCGGAAATTTCATCTCTGCTTCCGTTGCCTTCAGCGAGTGATGTGTCTTTACCAGACGGCACTGAGGATATCACAGATTCTCCAGTCCCAATTGAAACGGATTCAACTGCAGAGACTTCGCCAGCTGCGGTCGGATTGTCAGAATCTCCCAGGCCTGAGTCCGAAGTGTCACCCGCGTTCGGAGAATCTCTTCCCCCTGTGGAAGTATCCGATACCCCCGCTCCAGAGGTTGAGGGAGAAGGAGCTGGTTCTCCTGACGTAACTCTCGATTCTTCTACGACTCCGGACGTAGATATTTCGGTGGCGACATCGCCGGCTGCACAGGACGTATTTCCAACAGATACGCCAAGTTCATCCGAAGGATCCTTGGCTGCATCTATGTCCCCGATTTTGCAGTCTCCGGTGCCAGGTGAGGTCAGCAATCCCACTCCATCTGCTCTTCCCGTTAGTCCAGATGTCGGAACAAGTCCATCAGATATTTTCGCCACGCCAGTGCTTGCTACACCAAACATGTTACCGACGGACCCAGAATTGCTACCGAGCAGCTCTGCCCTGCCGATAGAATCTGCATCTCCAAATCCGACATCAGAGGATGTCTCTGGGACACCATCTGTTGAGGCACCAACAGAAGATGGAGACGTTTTGTCTCCCTCTTCGACCGATTTAGTGGCACCAACTTTGCTCCCAACAGAAATAGAAGAATCTTTTGCCCCTACAGCCATACCGGACATTACGGACTCTATTGAGGATGTGTCGCCTTTCTCTTCCCCTGGAAGTGTGGTGCCTGAGTCACCGGAATCTTCGATTATCGATACATCATCTGAACCTGTGGCTTCAGTGACGGATCTAGTGCAATCTCCGTCAGCATCGTTGTCTCCCGAGCCATTCTCTACCCCTTCTGGTATCAGTCCAGCAGCTTTACCAACGGATGCCGTGTCCTCTCCTTTTCCATCAGATCCCGACATTTCTGAGGACCCAAGTTCTTCGATTTTCGAACCGGGCCCTTCGGAAAATCCATCGGAATCAGAATTGGGGGTAAGTATCACGCCGAAGCCAGGGGAACCAGACCCCTCCACCTCGCAAGAAGAGTCTACGTTTTCCGCAACCCCGCTGGTAGCGGTCCTCTCAGTTTCTCCGGATGAACCGGCGCCTTTCCCGACCCTAGAAGATCCAGGAGGTTCGTTATCTCCAGTGGAGCCATCACCGGTACCGACACCAGAGGAACCCGGTGTGTCCTCATCTCCAGGTGATCCTTCAGTTTTACCGACGGCAGATGAAACTGCAGTATCGACATCTCCTCAGGACCCGGCTCCTTCACTGACAGTGGATCCAGGGGCCTCTGTATCTCCCGCAGAGCCATCGCCGTCACCGACGCTAGAAGAACCGGGAGTTGCAGCATCTCCAGGAGACCCAGCGCCTTCTCTAACGCTGCAGACCCCCGGCATATCGGCATCTCCGATAGAGACATCACTTTCGCCAACTCCAGATGGACCGGATGTCTCGCGGGTCCCGGTAGATCCAACACTCTCGTCATCACCGGATGATCCAGGGGTCTCAGTATCTCCAGCGGAGTCGATGCTTTCGTCCTCGCCGGAAGTATCGGATGTGTCCGTATCTCCAGGAGAAATAGATAGTTTCCCGGCTCCTGGGATCTCTGAAACTGTTTCTCCCATTGAACCAACACCAATGCCGAGTGGGATTAGTACTCCTGAGCCATCTGTACCAAGTAGTTCGGTTGCACCAATTCCTGTGCCTGGTACACCGCCCGTAACATCGGAGGCTCCCGAAGAATCAAGCTCTGTATTCCCGACTCCAGTAACACTTCCAGTACCAATTTTCAGCCCAGAAAGCTCTGCATCTCCCAGTCCAGGTGCAAGTGTCACTGCGGAAGTTCCGTTGGAGTCTGAATCTACAGGACCTGGACCGGCCTCTCCGTCTGCTGTCATTCCAACAGGAGTTCTAGCAGACACGTCTGCCTCCCCATCGCCAAGTTCTTCGCCCTTGGAAACGGTTGTGATGGCTCCTTCTCCTGGCGATAACGCAGTTGGTGACGAAATATCGTTACCAAGTCCCCGTGTAACACCGTCACCATCTTTAACTCTACCTGTCTTAATGACCCCTACAATGACTATTTCTGAAGCACCCGTTGGCGGTGGAGGGAACGGGGCAACAACGGCTTCCACGAGTCCATCTGTCTCCCCTTCCCCGTCGTTGAGCCCCTCCCCATCTACAGGAGGTGTTGTTGGTGTTACTCTTCCAACACCGCCACCGGCGAGGGCCCCGGTGGAGAATGGAGATACTTCGTCCGATTCGAATAGCGGAAACACTGGCCCTCAAGATTCAGGTGGAAGTAGTTTACCCGGAGGAATTGGGGGTATTAGCGGAATCGCGGTTGCCTCGCTGTTTGTTGTTGCAATTTTCGGCTCTGTCTTATACAAGACTTGTGCAGTTTTCCCTGCGGGTTCGTTCCCAATAGGATCTATATTCGGCAATTCGGAAGATGGAGATGCCAAAGGTGGCGGCGGCGATGCTGAGGGCGTCGGGGGAGGTGGTGATGATGATTCCCCTTGGGATCAGGTGTGGAAAAGCGCCTCAGAACTGCCGGCTTTGGTCGTGGCCTCTGGTGAGGCTGCTGCTGCAAAGGTTGGTGGGCAATTTGCTGGTCTCCTTAAACCAGGTGCTGCCAGAGTGCGTGCTCCGCAGGTCATTACTCGTCTGGCGGTCCCTGGGATGTGTATGGCTTTGAGTCAATTATCATCCGATTCAGTTGCCTCGGAGGCATTGTCGTTGGCGTCTGGACCGTCATCGGAAGGTCGGTCGATGGGGTCGTCCCGGTGGCCGTCGATGGTCCAAGGAAGAGCAGAAGCCAGAACTGAGAGAGAAAAGGAAGATGACAGCAGTGATGAAGACGCTGAGTTACCTGGAATTGACGCTCCAAAGGTAGATTTAGTGTTCGTGTTCGACGCTTCGGGATCACTATCGTGGCGTGAGTACAGGACTCTGAAGGAATTGTTAACGAAGCCAGGAGGACTGATCGATGACGTCATGACAAGAGCACACGATGGGTCTCGCATTGGATTTGTGGAGTACGCCTATGACTCTGTGGTTGTGTCTGAGTTGGATAGGGACCAAGATTCTGTTCGAAGACGAATATTAAGTTCATTCCAGGGTGATGCGAATAATTGGGATCGAGACGGGATGTATATTTATGAAGTTGGAGAAGAGGTTGGTGGAAACGCTTTACGTAAGGTGACAAGTCTCGTGGAACGGGAAATGGATGGGAACATGATGAATGGAGAAGGTAGCAGCTTTGGAAGTGAGGGAGATATCGAAGAGCCTCCAATTGTTCAAGCTCGGGAAGTTCCGCCAGCAATGAACGGCATGTCACGGGAAGTTCACTTGGCGTTGGCGTGGTCACGGTTTGAGATGCTTCCTCCAGTTGCCAACAAGCACATCCAGGCCAAGCTCCAAAATGCTCTAAGGTTGCGGAGAATCGTGGTTATCAATGCAGGCGAGTTCACCAAGGGAGGAAACGCAGATGAAGGGCTGGACGCCGCTCTGGCTCAAAAGACTGAAATGGAGAAATCTGGGATTCGAATCTTGACTCTTGGCGTAGGAGAGAATTATCAAAAGGACCTGGTGAGGGTGGCGACAGGGAAGTCGCACTTAGAGGCCACATCTGTGCAAGAGGTTGAGAATGTGTTACCGAAATTGACGGATATGATTTTGAAACCAGATCTGAAACATGACGGGAAGTTTGCCCTGTCTCCACCAAAAGTTCTAAGGAAACGATTCAAGAAGAAAGACAAGAGTGGCAAGGAGAAACGGAGCAGCGCAAATGCCATATACAGGGCGGTGCAGGCGGGTGCCATTGATCCATCACGCAGTATTTCGAAGGGTCTGCCAAGACGTGCTAGTGAATTACCGCCTTGGTTCACCCAGTAGGTGTTGTCGAAGCAGATACTGCGAAGGCAACAATTTGTACATTGATACACATTGACAGAGGATATGACTGAAGAATCCTCTTCCGCATTACCAATTACCTAGTAGATTGATAGAGAAGACACAAAGTTGAGAAGACTAATTGTTCATAAAAATGTAACTTTTTCAAGTATCACATCTCTATGTACGTATTTGATCGCTCAGGCAATCCGGCAAATATTGGGCAGAGTTGTAACAGATCTGGATAAGAATCGTGTTACAGAGAATGCAGTCGTAAAAACCAATCAGAACTGGCATTGCAAGATGTTAGCATCAGAACATAGATATCAGATATTATTGTAGTGTAGCAATGTAGTGTTACCATGTACAGGTGTAGTGAATGGAATATAAATTCCAAGGGAGTGTACATCTACTGTACGTTACCTACTGTACCACTGTGTATAAAAGAAAAGTTTACAATCATCACAGTTGCTTGTGTTGTGAAACGGCCCGGCATACAGTTTTTATACCTATGTACCAAAGGGTAGCAAGCATTTTAAGGGGCATTTTTTCGCCAAAGCTTTTGAGACATTTGGACCGACTGATACCAGACTGATGAAGGTCCGTAATTACGGCACTCTGTGTGGTAGACATGTAGATACGTAAATAAAATCTGGGCCTTCATGCATACGTACTGTATGACAGCATGCGACATGTTGTATCGCAGGCGCACAGCGGCGTCAATTATGAGGCTCGTACAGTATCATAGTATGCGCTGCCACCGGCGCACGCTTTGCGACAGCGGCTCCGACCCCGTCTCTGTGCCGGTCCTCTGTGCCGGTCCTCTGTGCCGGTCCTCTGTGCCGGTCCTCTGTGCCGGTCCTCTGTGCACGTGTAACACGTACGGCAGCACAGGACTGTCGAGCACAAATGCAGCCAACGGCAACTCAGCGTGACCACACGGCCCTCACTTGTTGCCCTCTTTAGCACTGCTGCCGTAGCGGCTGCTCATTTGCATGGTCCTGCCGCACCATGCAGCTCGCCTGTGCCCAGTTTCGCAGCAGAGGCGCACTCGCCTTTCGCGCACTCGCCTTTCGCACACTCGCCTTTCGCACAACTCGCCTTTCACATACCAGCGCCAGCCGCTCCCCCCCCCCCCCCTCCAACCTCCTGCTTACCGACCGATCTCATTCTCTCCCCGTCTTCCTCTTCCTCTCCCTCCCCCCTTTGCTTCTCTCCAGCCATCCCCTCATTCCAGCCCCTTGTCCTACCCGCCGCCGCCGCATCCCCACACCCGCCCGCGTCCAGCACATGGACAGCGCAGCTCTAGCCGCGCTGCGCGACTGGCAGCCCAGGCAGGACATACCGCACATCAAGCTGTGCCAGTCGGCCGACACCTCTCCGCACCTGCAATCCAACAATGCAGGCCCGGGTACCTTCACCGCTCGCGCCACCTTCGAGCTGCCGGACGGCGGCCGCTTCTGCCTGCTGCTCTCGGGTACTACCAGCGACACCCGTGCCGAGGGCAGCGACCAAACCCCGCCCGGCGATTTGATGGCCCTTGTGGAGGACCGTCTCGGCCTTCCAGACGGTTTTCTTATCGACATTAACACCCATTTGCTCACCAACCTCTGCGCAGATGACCGCCGCTGGAGCCCAGGTGCCTTGGTCAACGCCACGCTTTCGCACGCTAACATGCTCTTTTATAAGGCATTTGAGCCCGCGAAGAAGCCCGCAGAGCCTGCAACACCCACCCAAAGTCTCAAGCGTAAGCGATACGCGCCAGACAATTATGAAGCACCCACCTTCGGACCCTCGACAATTGCTACAACTACCCTCATGAAGCAGATTAAGCTTATGAGCAAGCTGGACACTCTCAGAGATGGCTTCACGGCCATACCAGCGGAGAGTGATTTATACAAATGGAACATCCGACTATTCTTCGATGATACATCTCGCATAGGCCGCGATCTCGCCACCTTACCCAATGCAAATGCTGTCCATTTAGAGTTTCGCTTCCCCTCCGCCTACCCCAATGCGCCGCCCATTGTTCGCGTTTTATCCCCGTACGTGTCCGGTGGACACGTTATGTCCCATGGCGCCATTTGCATGGAGCTACTTGCTGGATCTGGCTGGGCACCTGTCAACAGCCTTGATGTTGTGTGCATTCAGATTCGAGCGATGCTAATCCAAGGCCAAGCGCGAATCGACCCATCTCGTCATTCCAAAGTGCGCAATTATACCTTTGATGGCGCAATGAGAGATCTGCGTAGGATCATCACAACGCATCGTTGGAATACGGAAAATGGCAGGGTCCTGAAGAGACCCGAGAGGCCATAGTTGCCCAAGTACTTTGCCTATCCTCATCCCATTCGCAACTCAGGCACTGAGTAACGAAAAGCTATGACTCATATATGATCTCACTCATTCATCCTCTGCGGTTCTTCGTCGCACAATACGGCTGAAGGCGAATGTAATTACCGACAACAAATGAATACCCTTCTTCCATGCCGCCGGTACAAACTCTCGTTTGATGCTTCCCCTGTACATTTCGTACTGAACGGTGTGCTCAATCCCTGCCAATATCGCGTATTTTGGAGCAAACCCGAGCCTGCGAAGCTTCCGATTAGAATACTCTCGGTTCTGCATAGACTTCCGCACTGTATCTGGATGATAAATAAATGTTCGTTGCTTTCCCCAGTTCATTACGGGGCCAATTAAGCGCATGAGAGCAACACCGACAGCTTCTGGTAGGAATATGGCCGGCCTAGGACACTGCAGCGCATCAGCAGCCGTCTCAATCATGGACAGCTGGGTAACAGCCTTATCTGCACACAAATTGTACGTCTGACCAACAACGTCCGCATGAGTGGCGCACAGCAGCAACCCGCGAACTACATCATCTATGTGCGTGAACATGAGGCGTCCTGTCATGGGCGTAGGTCCAATGATTGTAAGGCCAGATGCTACCATCTGCAACATCTCAAAAAAGAAAAATCGTTCATCCGGACCAAATACCCCTGTTGGGCGGACGACAACGGTATCTAGGCGGTTCTCGTACTCTTTTACAACGTTCTCAGTGAGCAACTTGCTGTGGCCATACTCGCAATCGGGCCTCGTCGGGGCAGTCTCGTCCGCAATGCCGATGTCATGGGTACAGCCAATGACCTCTGTTGACGAAACGTAAACAAACCTGATCCTGTCGCCGGTCGTTTCCGACTGGCGAGCGCACGCTTATAGCAGATTGCGAGTGCCCTCCACATTGGTACGAACCATCCTGGACACATCTTTCGGGGAAAAATCCATGTCTGCGGCGAGATGAATGACAATCCGTACTCCCTGGAGGCAGGGGACGAGGGAGTTCATATCTGCCAGATCTCCCACAACCACACTAGGTTCCGTGGATGGGTAGTCGAGCAATCGCTCCATCCGCACCTTGTCAGACGAGGGACGCAGGAATGCAATGGGTGTCAGAGTGGACAAGTGTCGCTCCCGGATTTCTGTGAGGAGAGCATAGCCGATAAATCCCGTAGCACCTGTGACAAGTATCTTTGAAGGGGGATCCTGTCTGGTGTTGGCGCCCATTTCTTCAATCATGTTGGGAAAAATTCAAGGGGGGTCCTTGTGTGTAGGGTCTGCGCGCGTTCGTGATGGCGATGGTGGTAGGGGGTTTGCACACTGGCGATGCGAAACGGAGATGCAAGGTAGTAGAAATTGCAGAGGGATTCGACGCAACAGTTGAAGTAGATCGTCGTTGCTGCGCAGTTGAGTAGGTTTGGATGGCGGCCGGGTAAAGTCTAAAAGACACGACTGTTCTCGATATGGTGTCTGACAAATAGCGGCCGAGGGTCTGGATACGCAGGCGTGATGGCTGAGGGCTGAGCCGCCCCAAGATGTGCGATAGGTGGATGGTATTAAGTAGGTACCGTAGCATACCCTTCGCTTCGGCTGTAAAACGGCTCTAGCTCCCGCCGGGCGTGTATGCGCATGGAAGTACAGTAATGCATCTATCTGCATAGGCTGAACAGTAGTGTACAGTTTTTTTTAGTCTAAAACACTATGTACTATATAGAAATAAAGTAATTATTATTGGTGTATCTCAAATTTTATATGATAATCGTTATACGCGGACCTGAAACAGCAAAATGTGTCCCGTACCAGATGTCCCAAAGAAACTGCCACAGCCCATCCACCGGAATCTTGACTCTTTGAAACTGCTTCGGGCCTAATTAACATACAGTAGATCCAGAATCCGGACCTGTGCCAATCGGCCCTGAAGTTTATAATTTTCAGCTTTGGAAATCTAGCTCTGGGTGACGCAAATGTTAGCAATGGATTCTTCCACTCGTAATGGGGAGGCGGTTGCGTTGTGGCAATGTTTTTGCATTAGTCTGGCAATGCCTCGTAGTATCGATGCATACACGTGACATCACCCACAGACCAAGGCGACCTCTATCATACATATATATAGCTCTTCTCAACAGAACTCCGCGGGCGTGACTTCATTTGGTAGTCCAGAACATATGAGTTGGTTATTGGTGACTGATTTTTCGATTATGGGACGCTTGAACACTCGATTCTTTACGTCATGCTCGAAATGCAGAGTCTACTTTGTTATGCATCAAGGCTAATTTAGTAGTCCACATTGACAATTTCTCAAACTACTTTATTTTCCCATACAGTCATCTTCCCTTAAAAGGCTGGGAGGGGTCTTGAAGAGCCATGCTTCCTTTAGGGGTCTGTCCTTTTCAAGATGTTCCTCAAAAGATCTTATACGCGCAGGCCTCGCATCTTCTCTCCTGCTCCTCATCCCCTCGAACCTTTATGACTCTTGAGACATTATGTCCCAGACATGACAATAGCGAACATCCAGCTGCATCGCACTTATGATACAAAATCGGTTTACTGTTACAGATTGCAATCTTTCCAACTTCTCTCTCTCGGGGAGAGAAGAGATTGCTATGACTCGGCAGAAGAATTCCTAATTTCAAGCGTTGCCTCCAGTGCATAGTGATCGCTGAGCGTGTCGTACGGCTGTCCCTCTACCCGAAATTCATTCACCGTCACGGTTCCTGGGACCGGACGTACTCCAAGCTTATTTCCATTAATGGCACGATTAGGCGAACTTAAGAAAATATAGTCCAGCCGCTCATTCTTCTGATGGTTACCGTGCAGGCCACCCGAAGAGGTCACGGGGTGGGAATGGTTGTACGCTTCATACGCCAGATCACGAAGAGTAACATTCGGCCGGATCTGTTTCAAAATCGAGACGGCCTGTTCGTACTCATCGGAGGAAGACGCGTCCGAAAAGCCGTTCCTTCCGTTGATGTTGAAATCGCCAGCAAGAATGATGTCACCTGCGGGGTCATCGGCGACCATCTCTGAAACAAATGCCACCATTTGCTGTAGCTGATGCCTGCGTACTTTGTCAAACGGTACGCCGGCCAGGCCGTTGTTTGCCTGAAGGTGTGTTGTGAAAACGTGCAGATATCTCACCGGTTCATGCGAGAATATGCAGATTCGGGCGTACAGGGCCCCCTTTGCGACAAAAACATCAATGGACTGGAAACTAGCCTGCTGATATACAGTGAAGTCCGACTTGACGATAGGGTAGCGGCTGGCAATCACAAGCCCGCCATCGATCACCTTGGGCGGAAACTGAAAAAGACCTTGTATACCCGGCTCCGGTGCCGATACGACGTATTTAAGGCCATGCGTCGTCTCTATGGTTCTCAAAAAGCGCCGTTTTCTCAAGCCGGTCGTCCAGAATAACTCCTGAAAACAAACAAGGTCATACAACGCCACAGCGTCCTGTAGCCGACTCAAACGCTCGTCCTTAAAGTCATCAACGCCGACAAACACTGGACGTATGAAGGTATTCAACGAAAGCATACGCAGCGAAGACACAACAACAGCATCCATGGTCCACACCGCGGCAACGCCTCGGACTGGCGCGCGGGGCGTAATATACACGGGCTGGCGGAATACTGCTGACAGAACAGCGCTGCCAACTAGCAGCAGAGATATGACCGCGAGCACGTATCCGCCCGAGTATCGACGCCCCCCACGAGGGCTGCCGCACACGGCGACCAGGGGCGCCGCTGGGCGCGAGGTTGCGAGAAGCGGGAGATGCTCCGAGACGAGTGCCATGGCGGGTCTCACCGGCGTCGGGCCGAGGGCTACATGGTGCGAAGAGGCCGGTGGTGGATGTGTGTGCAGAGGGGGGCAGGGCGGTTGTGGGGTAAATTCAGTGCAGGAGAGCGGCGGAGGGTGAGCTGGGATTGGGGTGGGCGGGATACGTCAGCTGGTTGTAATTGAGATGGTGAAGCTGTGAAATTGCGTAATAATTTATTCCTTTGAAATGATTGGTGGGCATTGGCCGATGTCCCCGAGTTGGGATGCAGGTATTTTTATATGTCCGCTTTTGAAATATCAAACTCGAAAAGGTTTTTATTTGAGTTTTCATAAAATTTATTAGAAGAAACGTCAAGTGCAGAGTTATGAACGAGACATTGGATGTTTCGAAAACATCTGAATGACATTCAGATGTTTTCGAAACATCCAATCGTTTTTTTCTCACCAATCCTCGCAAATGCCTCCGATCAGCTCATTCCTCCACCGCTTGTCCTTTCTACAACAGCGCTCAAGCACTTCGGAGAACAAACGGAGTAGTGACGCGCATCGCAGATAACCACAAACATATCTGCAGATCCTCTTCCGGATCGCGCTTGGAAAGGGGGGAGAATAGTACAAGATTTTTATCGGAATCACTTTTGTTCACAGTTTTACTCTCATCTTACTTATAGGTGGACGTTGTCTTCCTTGATATACATATTGCACACTGACGTCTTGTAAGAACGAAGAGTACAATTCCAACCCCTAATAACTACCTACTTTTGTAAACCACTCCTGTGGCGGTTGTACCGCATAACTCAATTCTAAGTTTCGTCCTACAGACGGAACTATTCTACTCCTCAATGGTAGAAAGACGCTCAAATGTCTGCGTTCCCCCTGGTACACAGCCATCTCTTTGCGAGAAGTTAACGAGCTCCTTATCGGAGCTCACGTTGCGCACACTTTCCGGCACCTCTTCACCGAAGAATTCATATTTCATCCGTGACAAAAGTAACCCGTGCTCAGACCTTTCGGGAATCTCACTGTCTGCAAGCGCTTCGCCGCGTGTTCTGTCATCTGCAGCGTATAAACGAGTTGATACCCAGGATGGAAGAACCTCATTCGTCGACACTCCACTCGAACCACTTGGGTGAGCTTCCTTGCAGCTCGCATGCCATTCCGCATTATATGACTCAACGAAAGGAGAGGATTCTATGGTATCCAAAAGTCCTGAATACCCGAGCGGCGTGGAATTGTGAGGCATTCCGGAGCGGACATGGCGAGCTAATTCATCAAATGTTTTTGGGGTTTGAAGTTCATCCATCAATGAACCCATTCCCATGCATTCCTCATCACTGTGTCCTACCTGATTATCACAGGAATCTAATCGCTGATTTGATTCTGGACTCCTATCAGTCTTGCATCCATTTTCATCCGACCCATTATCGACGGCAGAGTGCTTGCGCTTTCGGGCTTTATCTGTTCGCTGTTTCTCCTCGGTTGATAAATCCGTTAGCTCACCAGCTCGCAGCCGACGAATGTTTGCAATGTCTCCCATGAACACTCTTGGAATTCTGGATTTCCCATCCTCGCTTACATCATCTTCGTCTGACCGGAAAATACGCTCACGCAGACCGTATGCATCTTGGCAGTATATTCTCCCTGTCTTCTGGTGAAGAAACGAACCTGGATCACTGTTTGTCACCGGCCGAATTTTGTTGCGATGATTCCAGATGTCACCACTCTCTACAAGGGCTCTTTGATGGTTACTCAGGTTTGTCACGTTGTCAATTGCTTCCAACCCTCTTTCCGCCCGGTCTCGCACGCATACATCCTGTTCGGATACATTAACATCGAGCAACTGTGCAATGAGGCCATCCGCAGAGGACCATTGGACAAGAGAAACGCTGGAATGATCATCTTGCGGAAGCAAAGCTATTCCATATATCTGTGCTGTTGGTTTGAGTTGAGTTAAATGAGACCATGGCAGATCGGACCAAAGGATTGGAGGGGTTGCTATTGTCGGTGCTGGATATTTAGGAACTCCCCTAGATTCCTGAGGTTCCACATGATTATTTGGTTGGTCTACATGAAGGCCATGAAAAAGTTCCAAATAGTTCTGCTTTCGGGAAACCAGTGCAATGACATCGGATTTAGGCTGATTGGGTGGGTGAAGGTTTGCAACGGACATTTGCTCAACAGGAAGTGGGAGAGTTAGTGACCAATCGAGAAGGGGTGAGTGTGGCATTCTCACGTCAAAATAGTTGAGCCGGGATTGTGTAGCAAGAAGCATTTGAAATCCTTTGGTCTGAACTGGATGAAACGCCGCAACGACAGAGTCGTATCGTGGTAGGCTGCGATCCTCCTGTGCGTTAAAGAGAACTGTTCTGTTCGTGCGGCGATATTTCGAGCGTAGATCATAGCTGACGATTTCTCTTCGACTTGAGAGCAGTAGAGTACGCGGATGGGAGCCGAAGTGTACTGTTCTGAAACGTTTGTTACGATCAATTACTTGAATGTCATGAAAGGTAGGCTTTGAATCTACTAAATTCGAAGGGATGCTGTGGAACGAAGACATTGGTCCGTGTAGCAATCCGTCCTCTGAGAGGACTGCACATTCTTCCGGGAATACTGGATTAAAAGTGCATGCAGTTGCGCAAGGGAACGGTGTGCTGTCGACCCATGAAATGTTCGGCCCAGCATCATTATCTGTAGAAATGGTTGCAAAGCTCAAGGTAGTTCTCGTTGCTGCTACCAGTCTGGCGGGATCAGCAACTTCGTGTTCTGCGTCCATTGTAGCAATATGTAAAATTGGATTATGGTCATGCGGTGTATAGCCCACAAACGGATATTCGCTGGCACTTACTAACCGCTGAATGCTCTTACCGCTGTCCTCTTGTGTTACTTCTATCTGGTAGACTGAGACAGCATCGAGGTAGCCAGATAAGGAACATACCAACGCATATTCACCGCAAATATTTACAGTGGCCAGCGCATTTCCAGGGATCAAAGTTGACGGAAGTGCCGAATCTTCTTCGAACGTTGGGGCTGAGAATGTGGACTGTGATTTGGTGTGCATGTGGTGCTCAAAGTTTTCATTCTGGAGGACTTCATTGGAGAAGCATAGAGGAGGTGCAATTGGGTCAAAGAAAGAATTTTTCCAGGACTGCCTCTGCAAGTATCGAGAGTGGGAAGCGGAGAGCTCGGCGCTCGCAAGAACATTCTCTAATTCTTGTTCAAATCCATCATTTCCAGCCCCTCCGACAGCATTTTCCCGTTCGCTGGGATCCTCGGCACCATCGGAATCGTCAAAGTCAAGTTCTTCCTCAGAAGCTCCATCGGAGTAGGAGCGATCTTCTTCAACTTCGTTATCGTCGCAGCCCGGTGGAGGGTCGCTGTCGCCCGAAGGTCGTTGTACTGGAGCTCGGAGCTGGTCTGCGTGCATGGAGGCTGGAAATAAGCGATGTATTCTGCCATATTTATGTCGATGTAAGGCAAGAAAGGGTCTTGTGTTCAAGGAATGGAAACCATGGCTTGTCCAAGAGGGCGGGTTTATTGGATATGGAAGCTGCATTTGATGGAGCCTCTTGTCGTTGCAGTTCTTTCATTGAGGGATTACTGCACAGAGGCAATTGGAGCTGAATAAGTGGCTCGAGGTTGCTGAGTGGCGGTCAACTGACTTTGTTGGAGTTGCTACGCATTTGAAATGGTTCAAGGAAAGCTTCTACTACCAATGGGTAGATAGGCCGTAAACCGTCCGGCGGGATCTAATTTGATGCTGAATGAGCAATCGGAATAGTAACCTACTCCCCTTTCAAGGTTACTGCATTGGGGTTATCCCTCTGCTACTGTAGTCGACCCCCTGCTACTGTAGTCGACCCTCTGCACAGTAGTGGCCAGGCTGTGAAGTGAGGCATGCAAGGTACAGTACACGTGTTCCGCACACATGTAAGGACAGGGTCCAGGATTCTTGTTTTTTCTCAAAGCCACCCTTCGGCAGAAAGGTCCGCCTTGGTTGACAAGATGACATCATCGTTTTGAGAAGCGATATTAAATTAAATTAGTTCAGAAATCTAGGCTGTAACATACTGTACTCCCGAAGGGTAAAGTTTAGGGTAAAGTTTAGGGGACCACTTAGGGGACCACTCGGGGTGCTCTATCTGAGACTCGAGTTCTTGTTCTTGAGTTCTTGGGTGGCAATTCTTGCCTCAATTCTAGCCACCAAGTGAAGCTAGACTGATGGTTCTCAACGTCTCCATTTGCGTCACACTTGGTTTCGAGGAGTGAAGACTGACAGACAAGGCGCCTGCGTGTGCTGCATTAAAATCTTCTGAGTTAGAGCGATTAAGGAAGTCTTGTACGCTCCCGCACATTTCCGTTCATAATATGCACCACTTCTGAAGAATCAGGTACATAGCTTCACCAACAACAATCACAGCCTTCGACATCAGTGCTGGCGACTTGGGAAACGGACTTGACGCATTCGCAAGGCTCCAGTGCGAATTTCCACTAAGGAAATGAGTGTGCTCCTGGAAACGTCATACGGCGACATCGTTATTGATCTGAATTACGAGATTGCGCCGAAAGCATGTTTAAACTTTCTTAAGCTCTGCAAGCTGAAATACTACAATGACTGTCAATTCTTCCGCGTCGAGAAGGGCTTTGTGGCCCAAACTGGCGACCCGCAAAATACCGGTAGGGGCGGTGTGAGTGTGTTTGCTAAATGTTATGGTTCTCAAGCTGCTTACTTTGAGCCAGAACACAGCCTCAAACTGCGCCATTCAAAAAAAGGTACGGTCTCCATGGCTGCAGCGTCAGGCATGACAGCAAATGGCAGTAACGGCCACGGCAGTCAATTCTTCATTACTCTGGCTGATAAGTTGCACTATCTTGACGGAGTACACACAGTGTTCGGCAGTGTCGCCGAGGGCATGCCCACTGTCGATAAAATTGCAAACGCGTACGTCGACGAATCCTTCAAACCGTTTCGGGTCGTGCGTATTCGTCATACCATTATCCTTGATGACCCTTTTGACGATCCCAAGGGCATGCCGGATGAGTGTCCATCCCCTGTTCCGGAACAGGGCGGGCCGCACGATCGCCTGGGATCTGACGATGAGGAAGCCGAGCCTGCGGAACGAACCGAAGAACAGTTAGCACGCATTAGAGAAGAAGAAGAGGCACGAGAGGCACGATCTAGAGCAGAAGTTCTCGAAATGATTGGCGACATAGGCGATGCCGATATGAAGCCTCCAGACAATGTGCTATTCGTTTGCAAATTGAATCCTGTCACAGAACAGGACGACCTGGAGATCATTTTCTCAAGGTTTGGAGAGTGCAAGGCAAATATCATCAAGGATAGCAGGACGGGGGAGTCATTGTGTTATGGTTTTATCAAATTCGAGACTAAGAAAGAGTGTGAGAAAGCGTACTTCAAAATGGACAGTGCCCTAATAGACGACAGGAGGGTTAGAGTTGACTTCTCTCAATCCGTGAGCAAGCTCTGGAATGCGGCACGAAGAGGAAAGCCCGAGCAATACAAGAACACGCACAGGAACAGAGATACAAGGGACAACCGGGCTCACTCCTCAATCAAACGACAAAAGACATACAGGAGAAATAGTCAAGCAACCGGATACCAAATGGTTTTTGACGACGATTAGTTAAGGCTTAGGTGCCAATACGCGGTTTGCAGAGTAGAATTCTGCTTGAAACCACCAAACGATACCCCAGGATTGTTATCACGATCAGAGGTTTCCAGGATTTTTGCCGTTTTGGAGGTGGAAACAAATGGTTCTACAAAATATATCGGTGTTCAGCTTTGGATGGCGTTGCTGATTACCATCCCTCATCGCCGTCCCTGAGACGTTCCCTGAAGTCTACAGACATCATCTTGAGGCCATCTTTCAGATCAACCTTCGGCACCCATCCCAGCACTCGTGATGCCTTTGAAATATCTGGCTTGCGCTGCTTGGGATCATCCGGAGTTAGAGGCGTGTATGTGATATCTACATTGGGTTCCACAGCCTGCTTGACGACATCAGCCAACTCACGAATAGTGAACTCAGATGGGTTACCGATATTCACAGGTCCTTCGACCTTGTCAGTATTCATGAGTCGAATGAGCCCATCAACCTGATCTGATACATAGCAGAAGGAACGCGTCTGGTTTCCGGTACCTTGTACAGTAAGCTGCTCACCACGGAGAGCCTGCCCTACAAAGTTAGAAACTACCCTGCCGTCGTTCAAGGCCATCCTTGGTCCGTAGGTGTTGAAAATACGGGCTATTCTGATGTCGACATTGTTTTGGCGCTTGAAATCATAGCAGAGAGTCTCTGCAACACGCTTGCCTTCGTCATAGCAGGATCTTTCTCCAATGGGATTGACATTACCCCAGTACTCCTCCACTTGAGGATGTACGAGGGGATCACCGTACACCTCTGATGTCGAGGTGATAAGGAATCTGGCATGAGTACGCTTGGCCAAGCCGAGCAGATTGTACGTTCCGAGAAAACTTGTCTTGAGAGTGTGGATGGGGTTGTATTTGTAGTGAATGGGAGAAGCTGGACAAGCCAAATGGTAAATCTGGTCAACCTCAACACTGAGAGGTTCTGTGACATCGTGGCGAATAAACTCAAATCTCGGCGACGAAAAATGGCGCTCGAGATTGCTCTTCTTTCCTGTAAACAAGGAATCAGCAACAATGACCATGTGTCCCTCATCCATGAGACGATCTACGAGATGAGAACCAATAAAGCCGGCGCCCCCGGTGACCAGAATGCGCTTGAGAACAGGGCGTCTGTTCGGCGGGTCGAGCTTGGATACATCATGATGTGTTTCTTCAATGGGGCTGTCTAGGATTGGAACTGCAGATTGACGGAAGGTAGGCGAGGTGAGTCTGTCAAGATTTTCGGACACAGGCTCAAGAAGCTCAGAATCCACACCCACAGGCCTGTCGTAACTGATGGTCGTTTGGTGCGTGGCGGCAGACTGGGAGGATACAACGAAGGACACGAGTAACAAGCCGGCAATCATGGCTGGTACCTTCATCTTTGAGTGAGTTGATGGACGATAGGCGGATGTGCGGCTAGTTGCGACTACCATGCAGACAGCGGAGATTCTGTCGTGTGGGGAGCTGGATTCGATACGATCCTCGATGAATTATTCAGACAAATGGAGGCGATGGACGGCTTCGCGACGAGTTTAGTTAATGTGACGGTTTGCTTGGCAAACCAGAGCCGTTCGCGAAAACGATGCGTTATGAAGGATGAAGCAAGTCACATAATCCAGCTGCGGTACGTGTCAGCAACAGGCCTCTTCGGCGGGAGGAAACCTGTCTTTTCTGCGTTACCTACGGTATTACTCTGTGTTCGAGTTTTATAGAAGAAGTTTCCGGCCATTCATTCGTGCTTTCAGCTAGGAATGAGTGTGAGGGGGCTCTTTATTAATAAAAAAGCGTACGTGTTCTTATGCAATTACCAGTTGGTCAAAGGAATACAGTAACTTCGTACAGTACCTGTATTATGTGCAATTACTATTACATTTAACATGTTATTACTATCACTATACTCTGACGGCCAGAGGCATTACAGTATATTGGGGATGCAGGAAAAAGCGAAAATTCCCCAGATCCTGGGGGATGCGTGAAAAAAGTGAAAACTGGCTCATGTGTTCATGTGTTCGTCTTACTCAAATCGAACCGGAGCAGGGCCGGTTTGTGCGCACATGGAACTGGCGTTTAAAGTACATAATTATTGGCCCAATGTAGCAGTGCTGCCTTCTTAAAGGCCAATAGGCGCTTCCTGTTCAGGATTCCCCCTGACGGGGACTGTAAGATATGCCCTTGGGCGGGCCTTTTAGTGAAAAAAGTTCTTTGCATGGTGAATAGGTACCTACAACCTAGAGTACACGTGTCCCTAGTAGGGACTCCCAACTGTACAAAAGTGGCGATCAGAGTCATAAAAGCTGGTTCATGCTGTCAGCACTTGGGTATGATACAGATTGCCCATCTATATTAGTTGTCAGCAGCAATATTATTGTGTTGCTGACAACTAATTGCCCTGGGCTGCAACTTAAAGGGGGTCCCCTATCGTTCGGTCAAATGCCCAAATTTAAAGAAGAAATATAATCCGTTTGAGTTGCGGGGATTTTTTTTGCAGCACTGGAAGTGGGTTGACTGCTATACTGAAAGAGCTTGAGATGGCCGAACGAGGACCTGAGGAAAAATCACAGCGCTAGATGAAGCGGAAATCGTCAGAAGTAGATGAAAGCCCCAAAAGATCGAACAAAGAGGAACATATTTATTGGGAAAATTTAGGTTCCAGTGATGCTTTTACACTCGTCGTTTCGTTGTGAGCAATTCGAGGTTAGATCGCGGCGCGGATGCGAGGGACTGCAGATTGTCGAGCCAAGGTCCAGTCCAGTGTTATGTTATAGCCAAATTGAGAATGGATTACTTTTATATTTGGTCTGGGTGCGTAATTAACCTGGGTAAACTAGCTTTTTCCATTAAATATCAAATATGTTTTTTTGGTCTGGGTGGTCAAATAGTCTGGCCCAGACTAAATAAACGATCCACTGTATTACCAATGAAAAAGGCAATAATTGTTTCACGCGCCGCGACAGTACTGTAACGAGTGGTCGAAACCCGGGCTCCGCCCCTGGACATCGTTGCGCGGCAGGGGAGCGGGCGGAGGCCCGGTTTGGATTTGGGAAATTAAAATTTGGACCGGGGTCCGGTTTTCGGGCACGTGATTGGTGGATGTCACAAGGCTACTAAAAAATGGGCCGACACATCCATTTTAGTATATGGGCGACTAGTGGCTCCGTTGCGGGCTTCGCCCGGAGTGACTCGGTATAGGATTTGCATCTTTCATTATTCCACTCTGTATTACATACTCCGCCCATTCTCTGAACGCCATATCTCCCTTCTCCCTTTCACTTACGCAGATCTCCGTAGTGTTCTTTCTACCTGGCACCGCTGTCGTTCATGGCAGTCATTCTTTCCCTGAGCTCCAAACGTTCTCCGTTTCGGTGTCGGTGTCCGCTCCCCCGAGCTCCCAAAGGTCTCCGTGTCCGTGACCGTATCCGTGTCCGTGACCGTGTCCGTCTGCGTGTCTGCCTCCGTCTCTGTTTCTGTCTCCATCCCCGTCTCGCTCTCCGCCTTCCGCTTCCGCCTTCCAATTTGGTCACTGTCTCCGCCTTCTGTCCCTGTCTTACATCATCGCTTCCGTCCTTCACCCTCTCTCCTTCCATCCACCGTGGTCTCCATCATGAGTTCGACTCCATCTAATAACGTCTCTGTCTCCGTCTCTGTCTTCGTCTCCGTCTTCATTTACAGCTTCCTTGCATTTTCTCTCCATCTCCACCTACCGACTCCGTTTCCTGCTTTACAAACCGCCTCCGCCACATACCCTCTATGATTTCCTCGGCCTTCGTTTCCGGCACGCCCTAACCTTCTTCTATTACTTCCATTGAATACACCTTATCCGTATTTTACATTCCACTCCATGCTCCAATCCCACTTCTATCTCATGCCCCTGTATCTGTTATGGATATTTTCTTATAGTAGGGTACCCGTGAGCACAATGCGTGCCATCTTTATTCTGTCATAAGCCGCAGCGCAGAGTCTACGCAAACCTTAGTTACAGTTGCATGTTGACACGTGTTTATGTTATCCGTATGGAACTGAACAAATCAATTTGGCTTGCTTACAGTATCGGAATTCTTACAGTAGAGGAATACTCTCGGCTTGCGTGCTCACGTGCGTGCTCATGTGCCAGCCCGTCTGCATCGCTGTCTACCGCTGTCCCTGTGTGCCCTTTCCACGGACCTGCATTCAGCCCCTCCCTGCCTCTATTGTAGTGTTCCATGGCCATTCCACTCTTGTGTGACGGGGGTGACCAATAGAATCACCTCAGCTCCCATTCGTGCGCCCGTAACAAACCATGACCGTGTACACCCGTGCCAGCGTGCCCACCAGTAGCCCTGTAGCCACCCATGCTCCATCATCATCACAGACGTGTCCCCTTTTCCACCCGTGCCTGCATGCCGAACGGTGCACACTCGTGCCCGCGTGCCCACCCGTACCCCTGTAGGCACCCGTTCCCCATCCTCACCACACACGTGTCCCCTCAGTCACACCCGTGCCCGCGTGCACACCCGTGTACACCCGGGCACACCCGTGCCCAACCTCTCCCAAATGACACGTGGCGACATCCCCGTCCGCCAGAATGTCCTCCAGAAGGACACGTGCCT
>JAUBNZ010000150.1:0-22863 GCA_032355485.1 Bonnemaisonia californica
TAATGGTGATTTTCAGCTTCAAGCACAGAAAAACCCTGATCTTCTAATATAAAGGCTGCACTTAAACGAATTTCAGGATTGTCATCGACAACCAATATTTGCGGTTTAGACATCACAACTCATGATTGCTCACTGACAATTTGGATAAAAATAATAATTTGTCTATCATGATTGAACAAGACAAATCTTTGGATTTAAGTCAATCGTGTTTTTCTTTGCTTCTAGAAGAGAGTGTCTAATGCTCTAATAATTAGGACAACAGCCTGATAAAAGCAGTCCTTAAAGCCAATTATTCTAATGACCTTTTATGTGTAGATGATCAGTTAGTTGTCATCCTACGTGCTGCGCCATAGAACGAAAGATATCGGTCACCTCGCTAACTTTACGCATGTTCATATTGTCTATCATTCATTGGGTATAAGTAGAATAAACCACATACCTAACCTATTCATCAGGGTCTGATTTTGTTGGGTTCAGGATCATTTAACCCACTGTAGGAACAGGTCAATGAATGAGAAAGTTAGGATTGGATAGCGTTAGGCATGGGCTTTATCCGGTAAATCGAAAAAAAGCGTTGCGAAGGCATGTTGACTTCCACCCTTTTTGTAAGAATGTAGGATCACCCAAAAACTTAGATGGTGAATAAAAGGGGCTAATTCTTCTTAAAAAGCTAACGGCGATAACCCACAGAACCCGCTCATATCACAATATCACAATCGAAGTTAAAATCTTTTAAATTCAATTAGATAAGTTTCTATGAGTTTCTTTCTAACTATAAAACTATTTGGAATAAAACGATTAGAAAAATAGTGCAGTACGCGGACTCGAACCACCACTCCCGAAGAAGCTAGATTTTGAATTTAACGTGTCTACCAATTCCGCCAACCTAATTTTGACATATAGGCTTTATAGAACGAGAAAGGCCCGCATAAATGCGAGCCTTTTGAATAATGGTGCCCGATGACGGGACGCAGTCGAACCCTTTAAGCAGTATTTCTGACGAGTGGAATAGCAACAGTGATGGCTTATTTACACCTGAATTTTGTGAGCAATTATTCAAGACTTTAGCCGATTGGAATAACATTCTAGAAGGCGAAAAAATTCAATTTCAGGAGCTTGAACTATGAACGCATCTGAAATGAAGGAACCATTACACACGGCTTTTAACGAAACCTCTGCAAAACCCAAGCCGTCAAAGAAAAAGCGAGAAGCACCGTTTTCACTTCGATTATCCAAGGAAGAAAAAGCATACCTCAAACAACAGGCTGGTAAACGACCGTTAGGGGCGTTTATTCGCGGCCGGTTGCTGGGTGATAAAGTCATTACACAAAGGCGGGAAACTCGGCAACCGGGCATCGATGATAAACAATATGCCAAACTGTTGAGCATGCTTGGTGATACTCGCTATTCATCCAACCTTAACCAGCTAGCCAAACACGCGAATATGGGCACACTGGATACGTCTGACGATATACAGCAACAATTGGAAGATGCGTATATGGCTATATTAGCCATGCGTGATGCGTTGTTTATAGCTCTGAAATTAAAGAGCTAGCGATGAATTTACAAGGTAGTCAACGCGGAGGGGCCAAGGGTTTGGCCCTGCATCTGCTTAAAACTGAAAATGAACATGTTGACGTGCATGAACTACGCGGATTTGTATCCGACAATGTAGTTTCAGCACTCAATGAAATCTATGCGATAAGCCGGGCAACGAAAGCGAAGCAGTTTATGTTTTCTTTAAGTCTCAACCCTCCACCAAAGGAAAACGTATCTACTCAGGATTTTGAGAATGCCATTGCCCGTGTTGAGGAAAAGTTAAAACTCACCGGACAACCAAGAGCGATTGTGTTCCATGAGAAGAAGGGGCGGCGGCATTGTCATGTCGTTTGGTCGCGGATTGATACACAGAACATGAAAGCCATTCAGTTATCGCACTACCCGTTAAAGCTTAAAGACTTGTCACGCGAACTGTATCTGCATCACGGGTGGAAAATGCCAAAGGGGTACATGCACTCAAAAGAACGTGACCCAAATAATTTCACATTAGGACAATGGCAACAGGCACGGCGAGTTGGTAAAAGAACCAAAGATATTAAAACCGCCCTACTCGATTGCTGGGCAATCAGTGACAGCCAAGCGTCATTTTCTCAAGCATTGAAAGAGCGTGGTTTTATTCTTGCCAAAGGTGACAGACGCGGCTTTTTGGCTGTTGATCATAAATGTGAGCAGTATTCATTATCGAAATGGTTAAAACCCAACGTCACCGATATTACCCAAAGACTAACCGATAAAGATGCTTTGCCAACATTAGCACAGGCCAAAAAGCAAATATCCGAAGGCATGGCGAATAAGCTTACTGAATTGGATAAACACCAGAACCAAGCCATTACCGGACGCGTTCAAGATATTGAGCGAACACGGTTGCAGATGGTTGAGAACCAGAAAAAGGAACGCACTGATTTACAGGCAGTACAAAAGCAACGACAGATTGAAGAAATCAAAACACGCCAAGAGCGCTTTAATAAAGGATTGAGAGGGTTATTCGATATTTTCAACGGCAAACGCAAGAAAATCAGAAAGCAAAACGAACAGGAAACATCGTTAGCAATCGAACGTGACAAAAACGAGAAAGACACGCTGATATTCACGCAACTTGAAGAACGCCGGGCATTACAAATGAGAACTGAGCGTTTACAAACCTATAGAGACAGACACGCGGCAACCATGCCACATGATATTGAGCAATATCATGCCATTCAAAACGACCAGCAAGACAAGTTCAGAATGCAAGCTCGCTTTTCCCAAAATAAAGGCAACAAAGGTCCACAATACGAACGATAGAAAGGAGTTCATTATGATGGATGTCATACAGCATATTTTCACCCTGCCCGGTTTTTGGTTTGGCGTTGGCGCAGTAATCGGTTTTGGCTTTGTGAACCCCTGAATGATAGGGGTTCGACGCGACCTTGCATGCCCCTGCATTCGTTACTCAACACTTCTCATATCTTTCCCAAGACATTAACCGTTTCAACCATAGATTGTTTGCATATTGCAACTTAACAAAGGAGTACTTTATGCAATCAAAAAAGAAACGTGTTGTCTTTGTGGCAACACAAACTGAGTTGACCACCCCTAGTTATTATCGGCGTTTATGGATAGCCACACGGAATATATCCATTACCCGCAGGTCATGGCTGGATGAAATATCGAATACGCTGCGTGATTTTGAAGGTGACATTGTTTATCGCACTAGAAAGCCATTTGATGTTCCATGCGTAGATAACGCATTTGGTAATGACCCAGACATGCGCTGGTTAAGTTATTACCTGTTAGCCGATGCCACAGATGACTACCCAAAAACTCAGACACGAAAGATAATAAGGTTGAGATTATTAGACCTCTATTTTCGCATTAAATACCCCAAAATAGCCGCACATTTTGGGATTTAGACAACAGATAAAAATATACCGGGGCGATCAAACCGCCCCGGTATTGTTTTAAAGCAACCCTCGTTGAGCAAATGAACAGCTTTCGCCACCGCCAACAATAATATGGTCCAACACTTTGACATCAATCAAACCCAATGCATCCGAAATACGTCTTGTGATTTGTTTATCTGCCACGCTCGGCTCACAGATACCTGACGGGTGATTGTGCGCCAATATCACTGCTGCTGCATTAAACTGCAATGTTGTCTTCACTATTTCTCGTGGGTAAATCGCAGCACTATCAATAGTGCCTCTGAATAATTGCCGCTGTGCAATAAGGCCATGCTGACTATTTAAAAACATGACGTCGAATACCTCATGCTCCAATCCGGCAAATTTCAGTTTGAGATAAGATTTAACATCGTTCACACTATCGATGGTCAAAGCAGATTTATTAAACCGCTTCTTTAAAATATTAATAGCCTGATTAATGATTGCCTGTTCGTCCATTGATATAGCTTTCTCTAATATGATTGATAACAATCAGCGAACATAAGAGAAACTGCTAAAGAAACTGGGAAAACACCCTTAACTGAGATTAACCTTTCGGCCTAATCAACTCTCTCAATGCCTTTTCAAAAGCACCTAAATGACGGTTGTTATAGATAATGGAGCGAACATATCCGTCTGAATATGACGAGCTAATAAGGAACTGCCCGATACTGCGTATTTTATGACGATAATAGTCCATCTTTTCATCTGAGATTTTAGGCATGGTGTGAAGCCCTTTCTTTGGGTGAAGTGCTTATCCGTTAAGTGCGCGGCTGATGGTTCGTGAAGAAATGCCTAGACTGGCACTGATTTCATGATGGGTGGCGCGACCTGAACATTTAAGCAGTTTAATATTAGCGATTAGGTCGGACGTGATTTTGCGGGGTCTGCCAACATGCTTGCCGCGTTTCTTGGCGGCCTGCATTCCTGCTTTCGTTCTTTGTATTATCAATTCGCGTTCATATTCCGCGAACAGCGCCAATAACCCAAAGAAGATACGCCCCTCAATACTGGTTGTATCAATGCCTTGCGTGATGGAAATAAAATCAATACCTCGTTTAAGAAAGCTATCAAACAACATCAACAAATGAATGGTAGAGCGCCCCAAGCGGTCAAACTTCCAGACAATAAAGGTATCCCCGCACTTAAGCGCCGCTAAAGCTTTGTCTAATTCTTCACGTTCGGTTTTTATACCGCTAATGCCGTGGTCAATATAAACTCTAGTGCAGCCAACAGCTTCGAGAGCATCCAACTGCAACGCCTCATCCTGCTCATCATCTGAAACCCTTACATACCCAATATTCGCCATAGCCAATGCCTCATAAATTTACCTATTGCCCTTAGAGTGTAGACAAAAGGGAACCCTTTTGTCGTATGGACAATTGCCAGTCTTGTCAATGGAAAATACAGTTGTGTGCAAGAGAAGATTTCATAAAACAGGCACTTCGCGCACAAAAACAACCTTATGTAATCATGCCAAAAGGGTTCCCTTATGGCGCGTTTTAACGCATTGAAAAAGCTAACATTAATCGCTTTATCAAGCTGTTTTTTAAGCATCGTCTCAACTAGTGTTTTTGCAGAAACAGGGCTTTTAGGCGAAAAAGCATCAAATTCGCTCGAAGCTATAGAAAAAGCCAATCAATATTCTTTCAAAAATAATGCTATTGGTGTGCTTATAGCCTTTGGCAAGGAGAATGCAGTGACTGCCCGTGAAATAGGTGATGCATTCGTCAATGAAATTAAAAAGCGAGGTGAGGATGGCAGATACTTTTTCTACGATACTGATTGGCAAGGTGTAACAGTCGAGTTCCATATAGAGTATTCTGCGTTAGGGCCGTGGAACACGAGAGAAGCAGCTTCAAATTTAGGTGACGTAATCAGAAGAGTGAAAGCAGCGAAGAATGTACATGATGTTATTAACGACCAAAAACAAAGTCGGTAGAAGTTTCAATTTCTGCTCGTTCACTTCTATTCTCGTCAATTTGCTCAGATACTAGTTCCTTTAATTTCTGATTGGTTGACTGCGTGATACTTGATGTATTTTCAACCAACCCTGCACTCTCGGCGGCTTGGCTTATCTCAAGTTGCTCCTCAATAGTATATGAAGTGTGGTTGTTATATTTTGAAACTATGGGTGCGAGCTTCTGCCTTTCCTGCCAGTCACGAATGAATTTGGCTTCATCACAGTTTTTGTACTTATCCTTAATCGTTTTGCCATCAGGATTAAGAAATTCGTCAGCCAACGCACGATACTTTTCTTCATCTGTTTCCAGTCCCGCTAAAATCTCCGGCGGCAAGAATGTCTGTGCCATACCATGTGCGACATTCCCATTACCGTATTTAACTTCAAACTTCTGATAAAGTTTCTCCATCCGCGCATCCAACATCTCAAGTCGCTCACGCATATCTTGAAGCAAAGTATCAAATATCATTCTGTCAGTGGCTTGTTTATTCTTCTCGCGCTGACTGTTTTTACCGGTATAACGCCCAACCCGTGTTGTACGACTAACATTCTCCGGCTCAACTTGCCCTGTCTCGATACGGATTTCATCTTGACGAAGGTTGAACGCTTCCAGCCTAAACTTCTCATCCGCGATAACATCACGCGCCAACTCAAACTTCTTATTCATCGGTGACACATCATCCATCTGCATCACCCAAAAATCGGCAAGATGCTATAGCATCTTCGAAACAAGGATTAGGTTCCCTAATCCTTGTTTGATATTTATCAGTACTACTATGATTTAACATTCAGCCACCACGGCCCTGTGTCCCTGCCGCCCGATTATCAAGGCGAAAGACCAATTTCCTTGACATTAAATCTACACAACTAAACTTAAAATTGTATTAATAAAAGAGAAATATAGCTTAGAGATTGGACGCTAAGCAGCGTCAGCGCTTCGCTTCCAACCTCTTGGCGAACAGGTTTTCAAGCGGGGTGAAAGGGTCAAGAAAAATTACGGAGGGTCTATTTTGCGTCCCTTGCAAAATGGAAACCGTCATTTTACTTGAGGCTTGAGGGGCAAGGCCCTTGACGACTGACGCTTCTTAGATGCGCGAATTAGCCCGTTTAAATGCTTCGAAAAATACAGAAGCAATCATACTTCGCATAGCTTCACTTACCACAACACACCCTAATTAACCAAACAGTTATAAGTACAGTTTTATTATTTCTTATTAATCTAGAGAAATATCCTTACCCCCTTTATTTTCATAAGCTAGCTCGGTTAATATATTAACCGCTATCAAATGGCAGTCACGGATACATATGATTAAAAAACTCGGAACGTACCTTATGCTTAAGAACATAGGACTGTTATTTCTCGGCTTACAAGCACACGCAACTGAGACACATATAAAGCTTTTTAAAGCACCCGATGACAAGTTGGGCTTGGCCGTTAAATCAGAATTGATACTCTGATTACTCCCACTATTAACATTGAGCGCTTATTTTTACGAAAGCTGTATCCGCCTCAACAGGGCTATGCGTTGGCTCCGAAATAATGAAGAGAGTTAAAACAAGAAAGGTCAAAATATGCACCGTACCAGTGGGTTATTTACCAACCCATAATATTAAAAAAGTATGTTCATCCTAAAATGAACTTTACAAGGAAAATTATGTATAAATTATTACTAGCTCTAAGCCTCTTTTTAGTCAGTAGCAATGCCATATCGCAGCTATTAAGCACCGCTGAAAAAGCCGCATTAACCGAGACTAAGTCATGCGATACATGTGGTTACAGTAAAGCGCTCAGCATTGCAAAAATTTACGCTGAAACGCTAAGTTGTCAGGTTGACGGACAGAGTGGCCCCAGCGTGCAATTCGGCCAAACCACCTACCAATGCAACAGCACTTCAAACGAAGTAATTGTGGCTAACCCACTATCAAGGCGTGCTTGGAAATTTATTGTAACCGCACAACAACAATCGCAACACAGCGACAATGCGAGCATAACAGCCAGAGAAACAGCAATGAGCAGGTCAGAAACTGAAGCGATTAACGAGTTTTATAACGTTGATGCTGAATTTCGATTTGCTGTTCGTGAAGCGTTCAGAACGAGTGGAAATACGTCAGATATTGCCGCTTTAAGTGCATTAAATTTAGACCCTTTTACGTCCTCTTTAGCTGACGTTAGCGGTAGCTGTGCTAATCATCCGTCTATTTATCTGACAGGTTTGGGCGCTCAGCGCACAATCGAAAGTGAAATGGCGCAACAAATAGCGGATAGGATCGGCGATGGCAGCTTTCGTGATGCCTTTACTGATACCGATGTAACCGGATTAAACATTGCCGTTTCGTCGACGGGCGGCGGTGTCGGGGTGTCGTTAGTTCATAATGAAATCGGAGCATTTGCTGTAAGGTCTTTCGGAAGTGCTAGCAATGTATTGTCTTTTACAGTGATTTATGAAGGTGAGATAATCACTAACGGGCAAAGGGAGTTTATTTTAAACCTTACCTTAAATAGGAACTCTTCACGCGTTGACGGCATACCAATAGCGAATTTTATGGGCGGCGAGGTCAATTTAGGAAATACTACTATCTCAAGTTGCCTGTTAGAAAACTTAGCCAATATTCCTGGCGCGGTCATTGAAAACATAGGTACTACAGGGAGTACAGGCGGTAATGGTGATGGTTTTGGAGTGCCCGTCTTTGGGGGTGGCAGTGCCAATTGTGGCCGCCGCATCAGTTACACCTCTTGCTCTACAACATCAGACGGTAATCGCATCTGTTCGGAAAGCTCTATTGCCACAGGTTGCTAGACCAGTATCAAAATAACCAACCAAATACACGAGGTATATGGTATCTATCCGATTGTTTAAGACTTTCTTGTCTCTCCCAATCAACTAAAATGACGTGACATATTTGAGGGGCTATTTTAGCCCCTCTTTTTTACTTCCCCTCCCTTCCTCCAAAGCAGTTTTTATTTCGCAGTCGTCACTACTCAATTACCGCTGACTTAACAAGTAACACAGAAACGAGGGTATTTTCAGGCAAGGTAAAGGACGGCTTTTTTGATAATCATATATTTAGTTGCAGCTTTGTTTATAAAATTGAAAAAAATAACAAGCCCAACGAGTCTTAACGCTAGCTTTATTTATTACTATTGCTCGCGCTGTTAAAATAGCATCCAAGGACACCTCTTGGTCGCCACCCACTGACGAAACAGTGATCGAGGTCAAACAAGCGGAATTGTTTGCTGGTCCATTTTCAGGCCGATACCGAATTTGAACCACCAAAACCCTTACCTGAAATTGAGCATTGCGATAGTTTGAAGTTAGGGTTTCCAACTGGGATTTTTAACGGGGCGTAGCGCCCTTAAACAAGCGGCGTGGTACTGACAAATCTTCGATTTGGTAGTACCACGCATTGCTTGCGCGGAGCGCGAATAGCTGAGCTTTTCTTTTAACTCATTTTTCCAAGCAACATATGAGAACAACAACTATGGCAATCTTCCTCAAAATATCTTGCAGCATTAGCATTTGCTAGCTTCACAACCTCATCACCATCATCCGCCATCCTTAGAGCATCAATACTCTCGTAAGCCTCTGCCCCTGTCAGCATAAAATGCTGTTCTTGCTCATTTCGCTCCACCGTATCAGGTAAGCCCGGAAAAACCATTCGCTCACAGTACACTCTAGACGAATAGGGCACCCTTCGTTTTTGCAACGTTTGATTCAATGATGTTAGCGCACCAAAAAACGAAAACTGACTCTCAGTTGGCTGAGAACATATCAGCGTCACAACATCTGGCTGCGAATATTCCTCAAAACCTATGTATTCACCCCCTCGATAATACTCCAATGCAATCGTGTCTTTATCCAAATTAAAATTCATAACCAAATGGTCTGAGCCAATAACCGACAGGTAACCTCGATACTGATAACGATGCTCGTAGCCACGCCCATTTACATTCGGCTTATTCAACTTAACCCTTATTCCAAAATGCCTATCACTCAACGCAACCTTATAGGAGACCCTTAATGTCGACCTAAAATAATTAACCCTGCCATCATCAATCTCATACGGGTAATAAATGGCATAGACACCTTTAATTTTCCCTTCAAGAATATCAACACTCTCATCATCTTCCATCCCGCCAATAATGGTGTGATTATGCTCAGCTGCACTGTCAATCACCCGCAATACAGCCAGCTTATCAGTGAGCAACTTGCCATCACCTGACTTTTTAAAATCACCATTACCATCTTTAAACGCAAAACCCAACCTCCCAGCAAATTCATAAAAAGATGCCTCAGTCCCAACTTTATCATCCAAATCTTCTATTGTGATTTCAGGCAGATGCCGAAGCTCTGGATATTTTCGCCACTCGCTTTCACAAGCCTCCTTTCTTAACGCTTGCATTTGCTCAACGATTTTACCCTTTGTTTTGCTATGAAAACTGGAGCCATCAACAACCCCTTGAAGTCTCTCTATAGGCACACCAAATGCAAACTGGCTTAACATTCTTGCTTTATGAGTGGGAGGTTTCTTCCCTCGAGCTTTATCTTCAAGTCTTCTCTTTTCAAATTTATCGGAAGCAACTTTCATATACACATTGTCAGGATGGCTCATTAACAGACACTTTAGCCGCAGCATTTTTGTATTCATGAGATACGCAATTTAATTTTGTGAGAAAAATAAATATTATCATGTCACCGCACAGAAGACATAATTAAAGTAAGGTTAATATTTTAAATATTGTAATAAAATTACGTTTTAAAACAGACATATGTTAATGAAAGGTTAATATTTCGTTGCAAAATTACATATTTATGCTTATATTTACACTTACAAAATAGAATATTGGATTGGTGTAACTTCAAACAATTTCATGAGCATTAGCGTTAACATTAGCAAAATCCTCATCCTTACACCTCCGCAATAGAAGGTTAGACAGTCCATCATAACCACGGTTATCGATTATTTCTATCGCACCTTCTCGTAGCACACTGTTCGCTGACCGACTAGTGTATACCTCCGAAGTCGAAACAGCTTTCTTAAACAGTGCCCGTAATTGACGCTTCTCGCTAGCGTCTAAGTGATGAGGTAGAGGAGAAAGCCTAGTGTTTGGCAATCTTGCTTTAATAAAACTAGTCAGTATCGCTGGGATGATGGAATGGGTGTGTCCATCGGCATGGCGCAAGTTAGCCGCGAAGTTTAATAAAAATCGCGTTTCGGGCTTAACATGCCTAAAACCATACACTTGGTTGTGGTCGCCATTCCTCATTTTAGTTTTCTTTCTTTCCCTCAAATGGGAACAATCTCCCAAAGCCACAAGAAGCAGCCTCATGAAGTGACTTAAAGTGTTTTTACATAAATTACAAGAAAAATATTTACCAGAATCCATACTGTCGAGGATAAATAATGACAAGCTTAAAGACACCTCCGCCCATACCGTTTGTATACAATAGGGAAAATGCCAACCTTGTCGCCAAATGCTGTCAACAAGGTATAGATAAAGGGGATTTCAAAGCAGTCGAGTACGTCGATGAGTTCAATTACAGAGCCAGTATAAAAAAAGGAAGCACTCAGTTTGGCAAAAACCTTTGCAATCAAATGAGTAAAAACGCCTTCTTAGCTTTACGTCAATCAAATGAAGACGCTTATCGCCACATGAATGTAGTCACGTTTGACATTCACACTGAAGTCTTAATGGCTAGAACACCTTATCTGGATAGCTTTGTTTTAGCCTCCCCCACTATTATCAGTGACGGAGAATCAGCAAACAGCTGTATTTTCGACATAAAGGCACTTGAGGGCTGGCATGAGGTATTTTACCCTTCAGTAATTGATGAGAGAAAACTTGTGATAACTATCTCAAAATTGGATATTGAGTATGGCAGGTTATTATATAAAGAATTTACATCCTACTGGTTACCCGGCACTCACACCAATCCACTGACTTTCACATTAAGGGGTGAGGGAGCTATTAAAAATAATGGTGTCCATATCAAAGCTTTCGACGAGACCGAATACTATCAAAGTTATAAGCTTACTCCGCAGATGTCGAACGGTGAAGTGGTGTTAATGAGCGGCCTGAATGACTCAAAGTTTTTTGCCATTAAGGAGCACCACATAGTCAATAAAGTAGTTTTTAGACCGTTAAAAATAGAGCGCTTTGGCGATTTACTTCGAGCTGCGCGTAAAGCCCGCGGACTAAAAAATGCATCTGAATATAAAGAAATCGTATCACTGCTTAAATTCGATGATAAGGACCAATCTCCTGTTATTAAATTCTAATTTAAAACTCAGGGATGAGTTGGCACTATCTTAACCGCTTAAATGCTGCCCTCTCTTTTTTAAGTCAGTATCAAGGCACTTTTCAAACGTCCAGCCCAAATCAGGGCGGATTTCACACCTAAAACAAAAAAACACCTGCCCCTCCCATTTGTCCAGCCCGAATAAAGACCATTTAAGGGCGCTCCGACCATTAAAAAAATCGGCCAGTTCGTCATCATTGATTGTGCATTAACAATCACTTCAAGGATTTAAAAAAATGTACAGCCTTACCAATAAACACGAACTATCCATCGACCATTCTCTTGAGCAAATCTTTCAAGTATTTGATAACGAAACCCCGCCCTTATTCTCAGACATCGAAAGTGAGGAATTAGATTTCTCTTTCGATTCTGACGACGAATAGACATTGACGGAGAAACCATATGAAAACCCCAAAAGAGCATAACAAGCAACCCGCATTTAATGCGGTAGCCGAACATGCGAAAACTCTTACACCTTTACCAAGCGAACTCATCAGTGCGGCTTATGCCGAACACGGGCGCGAAGAAGAAGCTCAACTTACAGAGCAATGTGACGAATGCATGGAGCTTAGAGAAGATTGGGTTGAAAGCGCGGAAATGGTGAGGCCAACCACTGGCAAAGACCTACCCGCACGTATTCAGAGCGCAATAGACAAGCACGCTGAAAATAGCCCAAAACCACTAACTCACAGATTTCCTTTTATCGCCCGCATACCTTTTTTACGGAGATTTATAAGATGAAGTTACTACCAAAGAAACTACCTAGCAGCATACACTCACCAGTCGATGGCCGCGAAATATCGCGTGCTATTGCTCAACATAAACTTAGCAGCCTTGGTGTCTATATGACGCAAGGGGTAACGCTTGTAGCTAGCCTTATAGGTATCGCTGGCGTTATCACTGTTGAAGTTATTGGTACGGGACAAATTGGCCAGTATTATTTTGCGCCGATCCCCGGCGAAGAAACTACAACCGTTTTTAACACAAAAATAGTGCTAGTGGCGACCCTGCTTAACACCTTCGTACTGCATTTGGCGGAGATGGGTCAAGACAAGTCAAGCACGCTTAAAGTCATTGATAAATGGGCACCGAGGCTTGCGGTAGCTTTTATCGCCGGAACATCGTTATTACTCATGTCCACCATGATAGGTGATATATCAACCAGTCAGAATGATGGCTGGGGGCAAGCGGTGCCTTCGTTTATAACCAGTATTATCAACGGTTTTAACACGTCTGTTTTGCAGCCTATATCACAACAAATCTTTGCAATTGGTTTTGGTTCATTGATTTTCTGCTCAGCTTTTGCTTTAAGCCGATTGTTTAAATGGAGCTTGGATGCCACGCGTAAAATATTAGAGAAAGCCAGCTTTTCCAGTGTTATTGAAGAAGCCATTGCAGCACTAAAATCTACGCGCAAAAGCTATCGAAAACTTGCCGGGTTATATAATGCAGCAATCTCTCGCAGTGAAGATGACAACAAAAGAGCCTTTGCACTAACTCTATATCAGTACTGTCAGGTAGCAATCACAGAAGCGAAGAAGCAGGTCAAATCACAACAACCCAGCCAATTTCAAAACATCGACAGCGTTGATGATATCAATTGGCTAGAGCTGAAAGCATTCGAGAAATCTTGCACGTTCGAGTCGATTTTAGCCGCACTCGATGACACAAAGACCGCCCCAACCACACCAACTCATAAGGAAGATTAACATGAAAACGTTACTCATCACTCTTGCTATATTAGTCATTTTATCTCAATCGGTTACGGCTGGTGATTTCTATTTGGGTGTTGACGTGTCAACGTCCAATCCCACCGTTGCCAGCCAAATTTTCGCCAATGCAGTCGCTGAACGGGTCGGCGAAGCAGTCAAAAAGCTAGAAAGTGGCGACAAGATTGTCCTGAAAACCTTTGGCAATGACAAAACACACCACGTTAAGCCAAAGGTGTTGCAAATTTCACGCAGAGAGCGCCCAGAAAGTGCCGCCACTAAAATTATCAATGAAATAAAGAGCTTTCCGAGTCGCAAAGGTAAGGAAGGTGCAACTAATCTGCTGGCGTTTCTTGAAAACAGTCACTTTGATTGTGGTGAGGATGGCTCGCAAATCTGGTTGCTGACTGATGGAATTGAACATTCTGTCGACTTTAGTGGCGATGATTTACTCAAAGGCAAGGCGCTGCCAGAGCCGTTTGAGCAAAACCTAAAAGGGTGCGCTGTCACCATGATTGGTGTCGGTCGCTTGGTTGATGGTGGCAGATTACCTCGCAAACAAATTCATACGCTCAAGAAAACATGGACTGAGTGGATGAAGAAGGCGGGCGCGGTATCAGTCAACATGCTCGTTGACCCGCAATAGCATTGCCCCTGATGCGAAACTATCACTCTAAATCTGGCCTGTTATTCCCTGTCGTCTTGACAGGGGTGGCGGGTTGGGTTTGCTACAACAATATGCCACTGATAATGAATGGTGCGCTGCAACCCTTGCCAGTAATCGCCTTATTGGTGAGTGCATTGGGTGCACTTAAGACGCTAAGTGAGCTGTTAGAGCTGTTAGCACGATTTATCGATTGGTGCAGCTCCCATAAGGCGCAGGGCAAGGAAGGCACATCTCGGTGGTGCAGACGTAAAGACATCAAAGACCAACTGAGCAAATCCAAACAAGGGCCATTCTGGGGTCGATTGGTTGGCGATAAGAAGACAGAATTTTTTGTCGATTATGCCAGTAATGCCATGACAGTGGGGCCTGCTGGTAGCTCTAAAGGAATTTCTACCGTTATTCCGAGCTGCCTTTCCATTCTCAAATCGAAGGTCATTGTCGATTTCAAAGCTGAGCTTTGCTGCGTACTTAAAAAAGCATTAGAGACCAGAGGTGAACGGGTTCGCATTCTAAACCCTTCAAGAATGTTTTCTGACATTGTGGGTGATGGTGAACATTGCAACCCCATTGAGTTCATTGTGCAGTGCCTGTATCAATCGGGTGGCTTGCATGATATTCCACCCTTTTTACGCGAACTGTGTGAGCAATTATTATCTGAGCCTAATGGCGAAGAGAGTGACAACACACACTGGCGTGAAGGCGGAAGAGACCAAATAGCGTTACTCACTACGATTGAAGTTATCGCGGAAGAATACGATGCCACTATTCCAGCCATTGCCCGGACAATCGAAGACAGGCAGCGTATTGAAGATACGCTTCGCTGGGTGGTCGGTGTTGATTTAAAAGGCCAACCGCTCACCAATGGCCCGATGCCAATAGAAAACGCCCCTTGGGTTAAGCTTCACGACCCAGAAGATGCTCAAGTATTCATTCAATCCATTCGTAGCCGAGCATCATCCATGCTGCAATCCATGTGCGGTAGCGACAGTAAAACCTTTGATTCCTTTCTAGGTAGCGCCAAACAAGCCTTAGCGTCCTACTCTTTTGGACCGCTGAGCCGCTCATTAGGACGCTCAACATTTGATGTAAATGAGCTTAAAGACCGCGATAGCACAACGACAATATTTATTGCACTGGATGCCAGCAACCCCAAAACATCCGAAAGCTATTGCGGGTTAATGCAGTGGTACATTTTAACCGTACTGAAACGTCACCCCAATAAAGATGCACCTGTTTACTTCATGCTGGACGAGGCCACCAATTACAAAATTCATGGATTAGCAAGCCTTCTAACGTGGGGCCGAAGCTATGGCATTCGCCTGCATTTAATTTTTCAAACGCTATCGGCTTTCTCGGCAAAATATGGCAAAGAGGCTTTAGAGACTCTTAAATCTGAAACTGAAGTTAAACAATTTTTGCCCGGCCAACGTTCGCCAGAAACACTGAAATATATTTCTGAATTACTTGCAAATCAAAGTGTGATGGCGGCATCAATATCGGCCCAAGACCAGCAAAAAGGTCTGCAAGAAAATACCAGTGAATCAGCCCGACCACTCATGACGCAAGACGAAATCCGCCGAATGCGTGACGGAATACTCGTCATTCGTCAGGAGTTTCCTGCGCTGTACGAGCTAATTAACTGCGCCGAAGTTGACCCTTGGCGCACTGAGGTTGATGTAAATCCGTATCACGGCAAACCATTCTTGAAAAAAGTGAAAATCAAATTATGAAGGCATACAAACACAAGTCATTTCATCCGTGGCGTTTGGTTTCATCCTTTCTACGGGCCTTATCGCGACTTATTCAGCGCTGGCCCCTGTTATTAATCGTAGCCTTTATTGTGTTTCCTACTGGACCACACTTTCGCTTTGAATACACCTATCAGAAGATTGGTAATAAACGCTACATGATTGACTGCAAATACCTTGGCGCTCGCGGTGTTATCAGCCGCAGGAGCATCACAGGCAATTGCCCTATCGTTGACATATTAGATAGTCGCATTAAACGAAATTAATACCTCATGTTATGCACGGTTTCATCGGGTTAGCTTGCGTAACACACTATTTTATAACCCGGATATAAGGGCACTTAGTATGCAAAATTCAAACAACAACCAATCGGGTCGCAAGCCCGATTATATTGCCTATAACGTCAATTATACGGAGCAAGGTAAAAGCTATTCCAACCGAGTTGGAGCGGCTTGGCAACACAAAGATGGAAAAGGTCTGGAAGTGCAATTGGAGAGTATGCCAGTAGATGGACGTGTGACATTACGTGAGCAACGCCAAGAGCAAATGCAGGATTACAAACAGCAGCGTCAGGAAATGGCGCAAACCCCTGAGCAACATCAGCAACAGGAGCAACATCAAAGGCATGAGCAGGTCGTAAACCACGATTATGAACGCTCAAGATAAACACAGCAGGCTCAGTTTTGCCCGATATCACGAAGAGTTGAACAAGGGTGAGCCTCAGAGCTTACGAGGAATAGCGCCACTGCGTACTAAATTTGACCATGCCAGAGACCCGCTCATAAGCGAACAGTTGAAGGATATGGATAAAACCGAAGCGCAGCGGCGCGAGGATTCTGAGCGTTATTCTGAGATGGTGAAGAAGGACCGCCCTAAACCAGAGCTTAAACCTAAACACAACCCTGCTGAGCGGGATGTATTCAACCAGCAATGGTTTAAGGAGCAGCGTGAGGCGATATTTGCGCAGTTCAAAGATGAACGCGCCGCACTCGCTAAAGAGCAATCCAGCGACCATGACAGAAACATGCAAATGTACGCACTAAAACGTTGAGGCTTCCCGGTTTTAACGTTGATGTGGTGCATATTAAGTCTATCGAAATGGGTAACAAGAAGGAGAGACAACATGAAACCACCACAACAAAGTCATGATGAAAAGACACACGCTTTATCTTGTACTTTTGAACCAGACGATTACCGCCAACATATCGCAGAGTTTGAATTGACCAAAGAGCAGGAAGACGAACTTCTGCATACCTTGTGGGACATGATGCGAATGTTCGTTGAAATTGGTTATGGCGTGAATGCTATCAACAAGATTTTTCCGTCAATTTTCGAAAAAACTGAACAACAAGACACAAATCTGCCAGATTAAGTCAATTCGATCCAGTGCGTATCGAAAAGAACAGAAGGAGCATACCATGACACAAAAAGCCCTTATATATTGTAGGGTTTCTGATACCAAGCAAAAGCTTGAAGGCTCAGGACTCGAAAGTCAGGAACATCGCTGCCGTCAATTTGCACAAAGCAATAATCTGTCTGTAGCAGAAGTGTTTCGCGATGATGTTTCCGGTGGCGGTAACTTTAACAAACGTCCTGCTATGATGGAGTTGCTTGAATACGTTAAGCACAACAGGAAACATAATTACGTCCTCATCCTTGATGATATTAAACGCATTTCAAGGGATGTATATTTTTATTGGGAGCTTATCAGGCAATTGGATGGCTATGGCGTTCAGCCAATGTCACCTAATTTCGCATTCGCGAATACCCCTGAGGGACGTTTTCAGCAGTCTATTACCGTAGCTGCTGGGGAGTACGAGCGTGAGACCATCGCTCGCCAAACCAAACAAAAAACGAAGGCAAGGCTAGAAGCTGGGTTCCACGCATTTATCGCGCCATCTGGCTTTAAATACAAAAAAGCAAAAGAGGGTGGCAAAATCTTAGTCAAAGATGAGCCTGTTGCCTCAGTGCTTACTGAAATGATGAATGGCTATGCCTCTGGCCGCTTCCAATCTAAAGAAGAAGCCAGACAGTGGCTGGAAGCACACCCCGATTTCCCCAAGGGTAAAAGTGGCAAGATAGGTAATAATCAGGTCAACAAGATGCTGAAAGACCCACTCTATGCAGGATATATCGAATATCTGCCGTGGGGCGTTACACTGCGTAAGGGCCAGCATGAAGGCATGATTGATTATGAGACATTCCAGAAAATTCAACAGCGCACGCTCGGCCACTCTCACGCACCCGCAAAGAAGAATTTAAATCAGGACTTCCCCCTTCGCAACGCTATCGCCTGTGAATGTGGTAATTCACTCACGGCTGCATGGTCAAAAAGCGGTACAGGTAAACACTATGCTTACTACCTCTGCCAAAATCGCAACTGTAGTTACAAAGGTAAGTCTATTCGCAAAGACGTATTAGAAGGTGCGTTTGAGGCGCTTCTACAATCTCTTACGCCCTCCAAGCCATTACTTGTCACCGCCGATGCCATGTTTAAATCACTGTGGAAACAATTAGGTAATATGCAGGACCAGCAAAAATTAACACTAGAGACCGATTACCAAAAATGTGAACGCGATATAGATAATGCACTAACCCGAATTGTAGAGGCTAGCAACGCAGCCGTAGTCGGTGCATTTGAAAAACGCATAGAAAAATTGGAGCGCGATAAGGTCTTATTGCAGGAAAAAATAGTCAATTGCGGTAAACCATTAGCGCCTTATGACACAATGTATCGAACTGCCATGAAATTCTTTGAGAACCCTTATAAACTATGGGCTAACGGGAACTATATAGAGAAGAGGACCGTACTGAAGCTCACCTTAACTGACCGTTTGATATGGGACCGAAAAGGTGTGTATCGAACTCCGCAAGTATCTGTTCCATTTATGTTTTTAGGAGCTACTTACGGAAAAAAAGAAATGGTGCCCGGACCCGGGATCGAACCAGGGACACGCGGATTTTCAATAGGACGCTTAATCAAATAATCAATACATTCAATTAGTTAAAACACATAAATTTAACTTTGCAAATTCTTTGCAAATACTTACTTCTCATGATTTACTATAACCATGGCTAAACAAACCGCTCGTCATAATATAAACGACACACTGTATATCTTTAAGCAAGATAACAGTGAACGTTGGTATGCACGTTTTGTATTATTCAATAGGTGGTACTGCAAGTCGACGAAGAAGAAGGATAGAGATGAAGCAATAGCAGCAGCACATATACTTTTTCAAAAATACGAAATCCTTATTGAGACAAATACACTTGTCCAAGGTAAACGATTCCGGGACGTTGCCAACAGTGTCATTAAAAAACTGGAAAATGAATTAGAGTATGGTGGAGGTAAACGTACCTACAAAGATTACATACAAGCATTAAACAATTATCACATTCCTTTCTTCGACCGAACTTACGTGACATCTATTGACCAAGAGTCCATCACTAGGCTGGATAGTTGGCGTATAGAGAAACTCGGCAGAACGCCTGCATCTTCAACTCTACTTACCCATAACTCAGCATTACAACTAGTCTTTAAGGAAGCTATCGAGCAAAAGTGGATGATTGCTGCACAAGTACCGGTGCTATCATCTAAAGGTGAGTCAGGCACACGTCGCGCTGCATTTTCAGAAGACGAATATGATACCATTCTTGGAGAGATTTATCATAGCGAACTAAACGCTCATACTGAAAAAACACGTCAGATAAGAGAGTTACTCTACGAATACTGCGAAGTAGCGGTTAACACGGGTATAAGGCCCGGTACCGAGATGGAGAACATCACATGGGCCGATATTGAAATCAAAACCCAAGGCAGCAAAGCACAATTCTTTATACATGTGCGAAAAGGCAAAACCACCAAACATACCGGAACACGGAAAGTTGTCTGCAAACGTGACGTTATTGGCGCATTAGTAAGGTTGAGAGAGCGCTTCCCTATTCGGGTTCCGAGTCAGAAAGTATTTTTGCTAGCCAATGGTGAAAAGACGCCACAACTGGGTAAGGCATTTGAGAAAGCACTACAAGAGGCTGAATTAAAAACTTCTCCCAGAGGTCCACGAACGCTCTACTCACTTCGACATACTTACATCACATGGCAATTACTTAATGGCCAAAGCATGGATGTCATTGCAAAGCAGTGCGGAACCAGTATTGCGATGATTGAACAACATTATAGCCACGTTAAGCCAGAGATGTTTGCTGACGCATTATCTGGGGTCACTTTCGACAAAGAAAAACCTAAACCTAAGTCAAAACGAGCGCTTGAAAAGCAAGCAAAAATTACGGAGCGTGATGAAAAGCGTTTCAAAGAATGGGCCGCAAATTATCAGAGTCGAGGCTGCATTTAATTATTAACAAAGCAAACAAATTGAATCACTATAAAAATAGAAAAAATAGTATGTTTTTTCTCTCAGTTATGAAATATTAAAATAACAACGCGTTCATTTTTAACGGTTCAGTTCTCTTTTGGAGAATAACTAATCCACCCTATTTTGCATTCAAGCATTCGTCCACGGTGTTAGGTCGATAATCTTGTTATTTGTTAACTTATGTAATGGCTGGGGTTTTGATAAGTAAAAGCCTTGGATACACTCAACCCCTAAGGCTACTATTCTGTCAAATTGCTCTTTTGTTTCTACACCTTCCACCACAATTTGGAAGGTAAACTCTTTGCCAATAGTTTGTGTTGCACGAATAATCGCTTCGCCACCATTATCCAGCTTATCTACAAAGGTGCGGTCAATTTTTACTGTATTTGCTGAAAGTGATTGTAATAAAGACAATGACGAATAATCCTTACCAAAGTCGTCAATTGAAATATTAACTCCTAACTCTCTGATATACTTAATCTGACTTAGTACCTGTTCAGTATCTTTAGCAAAGACAGATTCAGTGACTTCTAGATGCAATTTAGCAGGTTCTATACCCGATTTCTCAATCGCTGATAAGACGACGTCATACATATCCCCATTTAAAAACTGAGCTACTGAAACATTCACGGAAACTTCGTTGAGACCCTGAGCGTTTTTATCTGCTGCATCTCTGCAGGCTTTATTGATTACCCAAGCACCAATAGATTGAATTATACCATGCTGTTCAGCTACAGGAATGAATTCGCCAGGCGAAATGTGCTCCCCTTTATGCTTCCATCGCAATAATGCTTCGCAGTATTTTATATCGCCAGCTACAACGTTGTGTACCGGTTGATAAGCCAGAAAGAATTCACCATTTTCAATCGCTGTTTTGAGACCATTCTTCAATATACGATGTCTCTCGAGCTGCGTTTTCATATCATTGGTAAACACACATGCTTGTGATTTTGCTTTTTCCTTCTGGACATACATAGCAGTATCAGCAAAGGCTATAAGCTCAACCTCATCCAGAGTGTGCTCCGGATAAATGGCTATTCCAATTGTTGCCCCTACATTTGGCAAATCGTAGTCTACTTCTATTGGATCAGATATTTTGCTAATAATGTCTTTTGCAATGCCAAGGGCTTTTCCCAAATTTGAATCATTTACCGCAAGCAGGAACTCGTCACCTCCCCATCGACAAAGAGCATGCTCATTAGAATATTTGAGCCTTTTAGCGGTTGCCACTAAAACCTTGTCGCCAATTTCATGCCCATGGGCATCATTTACTCCTTTAAATCCATCTAAATCGATAAACAATAATGCTATCGAAGTTTTATCCTTTCTAGCCCTATGAATAGAAACCTTTAGATTTGCTAAAAATGAACTGCGATTTTGCAACTGTGTGAGTGGGTCAATATTGGATAAGGTTAAAATCTCTTGAGTTCTTTCATTAACCTTATTTTCAAGCGTTGTATTAGCTTCCAAGATTGCCTTATTTTGGGCACTTAGTTCAGTTAGTAAAGATTCCTTTTCTAGGAGTAAATCTGTGTGTTGATTCTTTAACAATATGGCATCAGAGGTGAACGTAGAAGACTTTGAGGATGATACAAACATGACTACAGAGAAAACAGCACCAAGGCTCCCTAGAACTTGATGATAGCTCTCTTCCGACAGTAAACCAGTGATAGACAGTGGTACAAGTAAAATTAATGCATAACTAACTGATAGTGTTCTATTACCTGCCAATATTGTAGACGCGCCGCCTGCCATTGATGAGATAATAATAACGGTTGCCGCTAATTCTATTTCATCCATTGAGTCAAAAAAGGCGACACTATATATCCCCCAACATATGGCAGTGACATAGCCTCCTATTACAAAACGTAAGTTAGCCATTCTCGGATTAAATTGCTGGCTGCGGAGAACGAAATACCAATGTAGGATATCCACAAAGCGTATGCTGAGGACAACAATCATCAAGCAATACCAGAATAATTTAGTTAAGTAGGTGTTGTTATCGCTAAAACCAAAAACGAGTGCAGAGCTGGCAAACAGACTTACTATGACACCACCAATACTGTTGCCATAAAGCAAATTAGTGGAGTCTCGTAACGTTCTTACATCAAGCTTCTCTGATGAAGTAATACCAATGTCCCCATTTTTAAGTGTCGGTAGTGAGCTTTGGAAAATTGAAAGTAATACACCTACAAAAACATATAGTTTGATGCTAACTTATCATCTAATATGACTTAAAATAATTTAAAAAGCGACTGATAGATAATATTTAATCCTTTACTCATTAAGGTAGCGGCTCAATTAAATCAAAGACCAAAAAAACATTGAAGTTTAAAATACCATCGCACGTAATGAGAAGAGTGTTTCGATAATCACTTGAATCTACACTCGCCTTTTTTAAAATCTCTTTCTCCATTCTGAGGTTTTTCACTTCGTTTTACGTAAATGTTTTAACTCTTATCATTCATCCCCAGGCAGTGTCTTACCTGATTGCGGCGTTGTTTCCTAAATAGTTGAACTATTTCCCTCTTCCAAGATTACGTCCCCAAACTAGCCGATTGGAATGTGTTTTGGGTAAAGCAAAGAACAAGATAAGCAATTGGCCTGAGTATAATCGCG
>JAUBNZ010000151.1:0-15019 GCA_032355485.1 Bonnemaisonia californica
AGGCCATGCGCATCCACGTGGGCCCCCGGGGCACACGTGGACACGCGGTCGTCCGGAGCCCGGTGGTCCTCACCGGGCCGGTGGGGGCCTAAAGCTGTAGGCACACGTGCCTCCTGGACGGTACACGTGTGGGGTCCGGTCCGGGGGGTCGGTCCTGGGGGCATTGTAGTGCCCCTCCGCGACGTTGCTTATGCATGCTGGCGTGGCCACATGTTCCCGTAGGGTACACGTGGATATGGGGAGATCCGAAGCTCAGTGGTCCTCACCGAGCCGGATTAGATCCATAGTTATCGGACACAAATGTACCGTCACAGGTACGCGTTTGTTTCCCAGAAATAAATAGATCATAGGTCGTGGCCATAGAATTACACCCCGGCCGTGGCCCGTGTAGTAGCTTGGGGTGATGAGGAGCCAGTAGTATCATGCCAGCATGGCATGGTACTACAGTCAGGGGACAGGGCAATGCTAAGGCGCGGACAGTGTCTCAGATTGTAGGACTGAGAAAGATGTAGAAACGGATAAGAATTCACGGACTGGCTTTCCTCGAAAAGAGGTAACCTCGAGGATGATGACAATCTGATCAGGGGTTCCAAGGAATGGATCGGAAGGTGGCGACAGGAGGAGTGCGCAATCTCGACAGGGATTGCAAGGGATGGCGTCATCGAGAGGTGTTACACGAACACGTAGAAGACGGTGACTAACCAAGCCTGCTTCTACCTGTTACGGTAGAGCGCAGAGAGAGGTACTTAGTTCGCTGTTTAGGAAGAAGGCGTATGCCTAGGAGGAGAGTCTCACGCACTCTTTCAATTATACAGCACTCCGTTAAGCGGAGTAGTATTTATACTAGTTAGTTGATCCCCTAATTATTCTTAATAAATAGCAAATAGGTCAAAAATAACCCCAAAATAGGTTACCTCGTTATGTAGTATCTATTCCCAGGTACGGCCCTTAAAAAATCGGTATCACCCTGGTAAGTGTGATGAAGCTGTACAACAGTACAATTACACCATCTGAATGATGGGAGATGGTGTTTACGCCATAACCCATAATATCGAGCCTGCACCCAATCAGGGTGTGTGTGATGTACCATCTTCGGAAACGGGTGGTAGTTGTGGGGTAAAGTTCGAAATATAACCTCAAAATATAACCCTGATAAGGGCGGCGGAGACAGTATAACAGCTGGCCTGAGTTGTGTCTGCAGCCTAACGGGTAGTGTCAGTTTCTAATATATACTCCTTTGGTAAGAGGAGTGGTGTCAGAACAAGCGCCTGAAAGGCGCTTAGTGGTGCAATTCACACGTGTCCAAAATCTTCCCGGAAGGGTACCAGTGCAAACAATGAATGTTTTTCATTTGCACAGTCTCAACGGGTGGTAGCCTGATAAAGGTTTGGGTGACTATAAGGCCTTTTTCCAAAAGTCGAAATCAACCCAATAGGGTTGGCGCCTTTTCCGGTGGAATTTATCAGCTGGCTCACCCCGTTTAGGGGTTCCCATGTCTTTAACAGATGCCTTCTGCATCAAAGGTACCATAAAAGTGGTGACATCACAACCCTAGTCAAGTGGCCTGAAGAGGGAGTCTGCGGTGCCTATCGTCGAAAATGGGTCATACAGCAGGGCCCCTGCCTTAAGCGGGAGCGTCCTGCTAGCGATTTAAATTACCTTGCCAGGTAATCACCGTGATAAGGGTGAAGCGCGGGCGACAGCTGCCGTATAAATGTAATGGCCCCCCATCATCGGGGTTTCAGTTTCTTCGGCGCTTTTCCTTTGCTCCTAACAGAGCAGATTTCGACCAGTTGTGTTTCTGCCTATCAAAACCCCTTCTTCACCCACCCGCAACCGTAGCGCAGCTCTAAGAGAACCAGCTCTTTTCTCTAATCTCAAATCGAGGAGGGCGACTATTCCAATCCACTTACTTCAACTTCGCACCATTTCGTCCGCTCCTTCCCCTCCTCACCGTGCAGGGACCCCTCAAAAGAATCCGTCCTACTGCCTGCGAACCCTCCCGATACGGAGGAGCTCCTGCGTCCTCCGTCTCCACAGCCGACCCGAAATCCACGTCAGCTCCTTCGGGGACTAGTCCACTTCATAACGAGGGTACTCCCTCTAAAAACTCTCACGAGTATGAAAGCGACTTTTGCCGCACCCATCGCCCCATCGGGGAATATTCCTACATTTACCATACCGGCCTCGGTGACAAATCCTGGGCCCTCAGTTGCTGGCGCTCCTCTTCCTCCCCAGATTGAAGCTTCTAGGATACCGGATCCCTTGGAGCCTCATAACCGCAGTTATTGTTTCCCGCACCTGTATCCCCCGGCGTTTCAACCTCCTATCCGGAGTCATCAAGCCCCTCTTTCCGGGGTCCCAGCTTCCTCACCTAACCCTGATCAGAGGACAATTTCCGGTGTTAACGTTACGGCCAGGAACATCCCACTGGTTTTTTTAATGTTGCCGGCCTGTATGGGTTGAAGCAGGCTCATCTGGCGTGGTGAAATGGTGATTCTGTGTTCCCAAAAATGTATCTGCGAATTTTATCTTCTTTTAAGGGTCATGGCGGGAGGTGGCCACCCGCCGCCGAGTCCGCCGATTCCAGGGAACGCTATTCCGAAGTTTACTTGAAGTATTGCTGACTGTGCGAGGTGCTCCTCTGGGAAGTGCTATCATATGGCAAGTGTAAAAATGTCAAAAATCAAAAAGCATAATTACGATCACGGGTGCCCCAGAACGCCCTGCAAAGTCTTACACCATCCCTGGTGTAAGCATGGACATTACACTCCCGGGAGCTCACCAGGGAAAACGGCCCAATTGGCGAAGGAAACGAAATAAAATGTTGGAGAGGGGACGATCGCCGGCCCCGAGACGACTCCTGGACGGGAAACACGAGCGGAACGAGAAGCGCAGCGCGCCAGCGCCCCGGGAGAGGGATCACTCCTGAAGACCCTGCGTAGAACGCACAGGCTCAACACAGACCAAATCGCGTCCTCCCCACAGACCGCAACAGGGGAGAAGAAGTCTCCAGATGCGCACCAATTCTTCATGGAAGCCTGTGAAGAGGGAGAGCAACACGATGTGGTCGAACAGGCGGCAGTGACGACCCAGAAACAGAAAGAGGTGGCCTCAATTAATGGCAAAGAACCAGCGCTCCCACCCCAGAAGAAGATAAACGATTCCCCCTCTGCCAACGCAAAAGATCCCGCGGAGCCCAACTGGACCCTCCCCGAGGACTCTCTTGTTGACTTGTCGTGCATAGCCTGTAAGAATACGGGCAACTTCAGAAGAAGTGGACAACATAATGTCAACCCCATCAAGGGACCATTCCTACGATGCAGAGCATGTACAAAATCGTGCCAGGGAGAGTCAGTGCTGCTCGTAATGAGGAAACCCCTGCCCATCCCCGCGGTGTTTGCGGCACTGCGTTATTCCGAAAAGTGGATTGCCACCAACGAGCCATCAATGAACCCGTCCGGGACAATCAAGCAAGATGATGCCATACAACCGGATTGGCCAGCGGTGGCAGTCCGATCTTACAACACTGCCATTATATGCCAAGAGTGCAACTCGAAGTGCAGTATGAGACTAAACGGAAGCAACAGCGTCGGGCGCACTAGTAAGTGCCACCAATGCAAACGCACAAAGGGTGGTCCGGCCCTTGATCGGCTATTGGAAAGTGACTCGACCCGAACTGGCGGAGCAAACACAACGAGAAGTCGCACCTCGAACAGACGCCACAGGCGAGAATGATGGAAACACTGTTGCCACGCAACCAGAGAAACCCGATGTTGCCGACAGTAAGGTGCCTCTGCACGACGACTATGAGCCAATGACGCCACTGGTTATACCCCAGGAAACAATTGAGGATGACGCAACTATGGCCCCGGTTGTAGATAATATACCTTCAATGGTGAACACAGAGACCACACATCTGCCCACTGCAGAAGGAAAGGCAGACTCACCCCGCAGAAGAAAATCATGAATCAATCGGCCAATCAAAGCCCGTCTCAAGCCAGGGTACGGGCACAGAGCACCCTCCCCGATGGGAATGAAGAACAAGTGCCTCCGGAGACCACCACCAACCATACCGACGGACCAACCGAAATTGTAATGATGGCCGTCCCTGAAAACGTCTGGCGAAGCATGACCACCACATGGGAAGAAATTTCTAGGCAGCCGAAATCGCTCAATAATAAAAACGACCCTCTCACAAAGCTTTTCGACGAACTACGACGAAGGCTGGGCACGGATCAGCCGATGCCACGACCATCCAGAATAGTAGAAAGTGAACCAATGGTGGAATAGTACACCCTCCGTATCCCCTCCGTCAGCATCAAACTGATCAGCCCAATCATGGAGCACGACGTAGCCCAAATATGCAACATGAGAACGGAAATGGGTCAGCAACACCAGCACCAAGGCGCAGAAATGGTACCGGAAATCGCACATGGGCGGCGGTCGTGGCGACCACTAACGGCCAGACCAACAATCCCATACCCCACCAAGAGAAACTCCAACAGACAAAGAACGCATTGCAGGAATGGCAGGCAATAATAGATAGAACGCCAGCAGTGGAGGTGGTCTATGTACAGACTATCCGCAGAACACCAGTGGGTGTTATCCGTAGAGCCCTCCGCCACAGTTTCCCGCATTCAGCAATGCTTGGCCTATGCTTTATAGGAAGCTCCGTGCTAGAAATTGTGACACTCAGATCACAGAAGCTGAATCTTTGCCACACATTGCGAAAGCTGAATATGCACATGATGAACAACTTCGACATCATGCGCCACGCACTCATGAAGGAACCCAGGAAAAATACAGACAAGTAGCAAGAACATGAGAATCTGCAAAGGGTGAAAAAGAGGATGCAGTTCTGCGTGCACACCTCCGCCAACCAGGCTGCAATGGGCTGGTATGCGAGCACTCTCCAAAGGGCGGTGGAAAAATTAGAGAAGGGATGGCCAAGCTAACCCGCTCCTGTGCAGCACACAGCAGCAGAAGGAGAGAAGCAGACGCGAACGGAGAACGGAAACCCAACTGAAGGACAAATAGACGCTCGACCGGAAGAAAACACCCATATAAGCAAAACGTCAACAATGGAACTAGCACAGAACACAGAGGATGCAGCCATGGAGGAAGCAAATAAGGAGCAGCGGAGAGGGGAGATTCCCCCACAAACATGATGCGCAGAAGCATAACTAACGCGGGGTGCTTCAACCTCAAAAGAGCAAACGGGAACGAAGCACTCATTGAAGAGTGGATCAGGTCGGAAGATATCCCAATTGCCGCGCTGACCGAGACATGGCTACGCCAGGTAGACAGACCACCGAGAACGGTAACGGAACATATTACCACAGAACCAATCAAGAGAAAGAGCCGTGGTGGGGTGGCGGTTTGCATCCACCCGCTGATACAGTACACGCTGATCATAAAGGTGGCCCGACAGGTATATCAATATATCATCATTCGGATACATCACAATACTGTGGGTGCAGTGTACCTCTCCCCATCTGCACCATCCAGACTAGTGCAGCAATTCATGAGCGAGATACAACATGTCAGCGGAGGGCGCTGTGTAATCATGGGTGACCTCAATGCCAGGCACAAACTATGGAATAAACTATCAGGCACAAGCGGAAGGTACATAAATACATGGGCTCATACGAATAACTGTAAAATTAATGCGCCGTGCTCAGCCACATTCTTCCCCTCACACGGAGCCAATGGCTGCCCGAGCCTCATAGATATTATGATAACCAAGCAGACATCGGTGAGAAACTCGAAGACAGATGACGGGAACTGGTCTGGAATGAGCGACCACCTCCCTGTCTCACCACAACTAAGGGAAACCACAAAACAGGAGCAGCAACAGTCCCCGAAGCCAATAACGCACCATATGTGCACACGTCTCAACATACTCCAGAGAGCAAGCGCCCTCTATCGAACAGAAATGCCCCCGATTGAGGACAGAATAGTGGCCTATAATTCAAGCCGAGAGGTAGACAGCGCACTGGAACCACTATCCAAAACACTGATCAAACCCTGGACAGAGTTTACGAAGCCAAAAACATTCCCTAATAATCTGTTCTGGTCCCCAGCGCTACAAAAGCTATCTGCCAGCAGTTCTAAAGCGTACAGGAAGGCACGGAAGTTAAAATGTGCAGGAAGTTGGAGCACCTATAAAGACCTCGATCAGCGGATTAAAACTGTCGTGCGAGAGCTCCGACAACTACGCAAAAAGACGGAGCTGAGGAACATCCTGATGCAAAGCTCACATGAAGCTACTACGCACTTCGCTATAACGGCGAGGACGCGGAAACAAAGGGAAAGTAAGAGCACACAAAATGGCCCTCCGTTGGACAATGACCAATTTATGGCACACGTAACCAAAACCAGATGAAAAGAGTTCATCCCCGAACAGTTGAAATTTAAACTGGACGACACATTCAGAGAAGACATAGCGAAAGCTATCCGATTAGCACCAAATGGAAGAAGCGTCCGTACTGGCGGGGTATTCGCAGAAGCAATGAAGCAGGAGCCGGAAGTGGTTGCGAAACTATTATATCTACTGTGCGGGAAATGTGCGGATCTGAATTACATGCCCCAGTTTTGTAGGACTGCTGTCATCGTCCCAATACACAAAAAGGGAGCAACGGAAGACCCTAAAAACTACAGCCCAATATGCATACTCTCACAAACGCGAAAAATTGTAGACAAAGCGATCGAAATGAACCTCAGGCGAATATATCAATTCCACTCATCACAGCTAGGCTTCCGAAAAATTGTCTGTATCGAAACAGCAATGACGCGAAGCACCCACCAAACGGCAACAGGGTTCGACCATACGGCGATAATGGATCTCAAAAAAGCCTATGATACAGTTTCACGACAGAAGCTAATGACTATAGTAATGAAGGCGTTACCGACGAATATAGCACGAATGGTTATGTACCTTTTACAGCCAATGGTAGTGACGATGACTGGAGAAACCGGAGACCACTCAACTCTACCGAAGATTAAGATCGGGGTCCCACAAGAGGATCCCCAAGTACGACGCTTTTTAATATCTTTATGGACATACTTGCTCCACACGTCCTAGAGACACCCGACTCATATTTTAATGAGAGGACGGGCATGATTATATTCGCAGACGACGTGAAGGTGAAGTCGAAGACCGCGGGAGACCTACTGGAATCGTCGGATAAGTGCACGGTGTGGGCTGAGAGATCCGAGATGGTCTGGAGCACAGAAAAATGCTACTCGCTAAAGAGAGGGACCCGGAGCCCGATAAAATACCCGTATTCCAGGAGACGTAATCAGCTCAGTACCAGAAACGAAGTATCCATGCGTATCAATATTGAACCTAGGCGTGGAAGACACAGCAACAATCAGAATAATTAGAGCATCACAGGCCAAAATCAGAGAACTACAGGGCACGGGGCTGGAAGATCTGCTACCAGAGCAGAGACTGAAACTATGTAAGTCAATGGTACTTCCAATAGCAGATTATGCAATCCATCTGACACCCAGCTCGCAGCAAGTGGAGAAAGGCTACGAAAAGCTCTACCATGCGATCATGATAGTCGCAATTGGATCAATCCCGTTGACACCTGTACCCCGGGCGCGGAAACTAGCCCGCCTGGTTCCGCATATGTATAGAGCAGCCATGCTGCTTGGTCTCCTTCAAGAGAGAGCCAAAAGAAGAGCCCAAGCGTCGAAAGAAAATGAGCTGGAAAAATGTCTGGCCAAACAAAACCAAGTAGCCTTTGAAGCGCACAAAATAGTGCACAGACTACAAAAAGGATGGGAGAGCAATATGGAGAACAGCACTCGGAAAACTTATGCGCCACTGCCGCACGTAAAATCCCAATGCCGCAGGACCGACACCCACCGCCAATAATGACGAATATGGACAACAACGTAAGGAATTGTGCAATACGTTGGTATTTTAACCGATTCTTGGTTCAGAACGCCAGCACCCGTACGCAAGCGCACGGCGAAAGAAGATTACAATGTGACTACCAAAGGTCAGCGAGCACAATGAGAACGGAGATGTGCAAAACGAAAAGTTGCCCGGCAACGAAACAACAAGTCGTGACAGCAGTGCGGACAATTCTGGCAATTGATGCAGAACCAATGTCAGAAACCAGTCAAACTGCAGGAGATACATCGCTGGCTCATACAGTATCGTGAATGAGAGCCGAAGCCAATTCAAATAGCTAAAAAGGAAGATGACGCGAACCCTTACACTGCAACAGAAGAAATGACTGTATGTAATCCAAGAAGTATGGACCACCACTTGGAAAAGAAATAGAAAGCTAATGCAAGCATCTAGAATTACAGTAGAAAATGCAGAGCGGATCTCAAGCCCTTCTAAGGTTACCAGTCACTCTATAAAACCAATCTTCTTTAAAAAATGTTGCGGGCTTTGAGGCTTGAAGACTCTTGGTTAACACCATAGGAACACGGGATCCTCGCCCCCCTCTTCTTATCGGGGTCGACTCGCTCGGGTTCGAGTGGGAAACATTACTGACTCCTACCGGAGCGGCTACGAGTCTCTACCATCGGAATAGAAGCGCCTCGAACTCCTACGAGTTTCAATCTCACTTTCCTCTTCCCGTGGTGAGGGGAAACGGTCCTGGGCTCGCCTCTTTCAAGTCTGGCAGCCTCAATGGCTCTTCCATACACCTTCTGGCTTCTGGGTTGAAATCTGATAGGATTTAATTTCAAAATCCACAGTAGGCCGACTACCTCGAAAGGGCTAAATCCTTCCTCTATGATAAGCCTTTTGAGGTGACTCCCACCGATTTATCCCCCTTGGTTAAGTCTTGGTCGCTCATCTTTCTTCCCCAAAGGTAGTAGTCCCGCTCTTGGAACATGTACCTTCTTATTCATTCGCGACTTTGGCCCCTGAACACGGGCGTCTCATCTCAACCGATGACTATGGGATCTATAGGTAATTTCCACCGTTAATTTCTCGATGAGAGGAGTGGGAACAATCCTTACTGATTACTCTCCAACGAGCAGGTTGCGAAATGGAACCAAGAGAGTTCTTTCCCCCGTTAAGGGGGAGAATATCCGCCATCCTACTCCTATTTGGAGCTTCCAAACTTCACCTAATCCTTTGGCCCCGTCTCCAGGTCAGTCCTGTGGGACTCATAAGCATAGGGACAAACCTTCAACCCTTAACAGGGGTCATGTACGTACTCCTCACCTGGCTTCCGGGGAGACTCCTCCGGTGCCTACGAACCACTAGTCAGGTTTATGTTCCGTCACCTCGTCAGAGAAAGCGAAAAGGGGCCGGGAGGCAGATGTGCTCAACCAAGCTTTGGTGTTGCAAAAGCTACGACGCACTCATCCCTATCCCAAGGTAGGGGATGCCATGTGCCCCAATAACCCGGACTATTTCCTCCCCATCGGGGAGACAATCGTTACTGTTGAGGGCGTGCCCGATGCATTGGAAAAACGCCTCCTATAATCGGAGGAGACTTTTAAGTCCTGGGTTAACTCCGACGATAAACGATCCATTAACATGGATAAATTTATCTACGATTAGTTATCCCGGGGCCGAGTGGCTGAGAATGCGTTGGCGGGGTCCCAGCAGGGGATTGAATCGAAGAGGTACATTCGACCACGTCATTCTCCACTCGATAACCCACCCCTTGGGGAGACGCCTGTTGAGGCAGAAACTCAACCGAGTTCTAGGAGCGCCATGGGACGACGTCCTGGCGAACGGATCGTTGCCTCTTCTGGCTTTGAAAAGCTTAAGGAATCCTTGATGGAAGAACCCTTCTCATGGGGAGGATACCCAACCAAGGAACCTGAGGGGGATCCGCGACTCACGGTGGGGGACCCTTATCACGGTAAGTCTCCGTTGTTTGATCCGTAACGGTGCATTAATCGTTCCCCTCACGGGGCTACACGCGTGAGGACATCTCGTAATCCGTACCACGCGCAGATACGCCTGGGGAATTCCGTCCCCGATCTGAGGCCTCCACCTCGCAAAGCGATCCTTATCAGGATTACGGGCGAGGAGGTTCCTCACGGAACCCTTCCCTCAAGTAACGCCCCTTGGGTGATAGGCATCCCACTTTACGGCCTCTTCTCTACCTACCCGCAACAGATTTCCCCGATTGGGGAGTATGTAAATGAGAGTGGAGTTATAGACCCCCCCGGTTAGGGGTTCTCACTGTCGCTGACACTGGTTAGGAGTCGGATGTGTTGGGGTCCTTACGGTCGGGGATTTGTGTTGCGGACGCCCCTGGAGAGGGGTCTAGATGGATTGAAGTCCCCGGAATAATATTGTGTCAGGTTGCCTTCACATGTCCCCTTTTTGGCCCGTCTTTAGAATGGTTGAGGCACCAGTATTGGTGTCACTTTCTTCATCTGTAGTCAGCGGTAGTCTCGCGTTTAACAAGTTGTGGCCCAGCTTTACCGAACGATACACCTGGTAAGGTGCGACGGCCACGTCGGCCGTTCCATTTGTTCTCCTTTCCTGATATTGGAGTATTGTTTTTTAGATGCCTCCCGTAAGGGAACGTATCCTTGGAAAAGGAAAGTACGATAGTCGCGCGTCACCCGTTAAGGTGTACCGTTTGATGCCATGTCCGCCCGCCGGGGTGGAAGCGTCTTCGCTATTTTCCCAGGGCCCCCCCGCCTTTTCTCCTCTTTCGAGGTGAGGAGGAGTGGAACGTAGGTTTAGCCTTTCCTTTAAGGGCCGCCACCCCTGGTGAGGTGGTTGGGGGAAGGTCACTTTCTTGTCCGGTCCGTGTTGGAGGAGGCGAGCCGATTACCTCACCGTTCCCCACTTCCTTACAGTCTATATACCTTAAGGAATAGTCACTCACCCTGACGGGTTACTTTATCCCCCGTTTCAGTAGTTCAGTAGACACCACACCTGTCAGGATGTTTTTACAGTGAAACCAGGAAGATCGTACACGTGTTAACATTGCTGGGCGGTGCAGTTGGCACAGTGGCCACGCGTCATCCTCTGGTCCTATGCGCCGACCGTACCCTCCTTACAAGTGGGGCATGTTGACTGAGGACCCGTTTGAATGGATAGCAGTCTGCGCAACCAGCTAGGATGCCTTAACATTCTGCGAAAGGAGAATTACCATTTTGAACTTTTCGTTCTTCAGCGGACTGCTTACCCTGACCGGTAGTCTACCTCTTCGCGTTGACACGCTTTCGCGCGCTCTCTATGCAATAGCTCCCTATCGGGAGTTGGCTCCTTCCAGCCTTTCGACGCACTTACCGTCCTCTTCACCCCTAACCCCTATAGGGGTACTTCAACCTGCTGTGCTTCAACCTGCGCGTATTCGTAACATCTGCATGCCCTTACAGGTTTCCCTTTTCGAAGCTAACCATATCGTTTTCTTCATCTTAAAAGCTTCATTCCACCATATTCAGGTCTCCCTACGCGCGGTCAAGTTCAATCTCATTCTTCATTCCTTTGTTCCCTCCCGTCCACCCCTATCAGGGTACCATCCAATATTTCCATCTCAGGCTCTTGTGCCTTCGTAGTTATCATCCCTTACGGGATATATTCTGCCGATTTTTTTCTTTTTCTTTCCTTGTCGGACTTTAACCTTCTCAGGGTATAGCGTTGTAAGCTTCGTCTACGCTTACCGGTTCCCGACGCTTACAAGTTCGTGTTGTTGCCTTACACCTTCATTCTCCTTTACGAGTCACTCCATCCATATTTTCCGCGACCTAGCACACCCTTATCGGGTTCTGGTTCCGCAGACCACTAACCCTATCGGGTATCTCTTCCACGATTCACCTTACACCATTCGGGTCTTCTTTCGATAAATCTCGTTCACGTTCGTCTGGGTTCAATCCAACGCCTCCCTTTTGGGCTTAGTGGCTTTGCGGCCCTCTTTCCTTAAGGGGAGGTGCTGCTGATATTTTTCTATAGGACTTCACCCTTATCGGGGTGCTACCTCGTGCATCTCTTTCGGGTTTCGTACTTTTTCGGCCCGTCTTCCCTTCCGGGATAGAAGTTTCCGACATTTTCCGCCGGTCCTTCCTTGTAGTCCTCTTCAAAAAACTTGAGGTTAGTTCTGTTGGGATATTCTTCGCCAGAGCCCATGATTTGTCTTGATACCCGAGCCATTCTATCAGGTAGTATTCTTGACCCTCCTCATCGCCTTCTTTATGATAACGGAGGATCTTCTCGACCACATACTCCTCTTCCGGGGATATTATTCTCTCACCAACCGCAGGTTGAGTTAAGGGTCGATGGCTCAATGAGTCTTGTTCCCTGTTAGGGTATACTTTATCCCCACCCCTACTGTTTGCTACATTATCTCCCAATGGGAAGTCCGGTAACCGATTGAGATCCTCTAAATACAAGTTTGGTGCGGGTGTGACCCGGCCTTTGTCGAACTTCCCCACTGCTCCATCTCTATCAATGCTAAACGTGTTCCTTCCGGCTTTTAGGGGCGGGTGGTCCTTGCACGGTCGGTTCCAATTGGAACTTTGGTTTCTATGACAAATGTAGATAAAAATAGTCACCTCTCTTAAACTGTAGGTGACTTTCGTGTACGCAACGATCGACGTCTCTCTTATGACGAGATTGAGCTTTTGTCAAGCCAGTTCTGGCTGTCTCCAGCGTTATTCCCAACCTGGTAAGGAAGCCCATTTTTTTGTTAGCCTCTGGTAAGGGGCGAGTCCGCACCGCATGGCGTAAGGAGAAGGATGGAGTTGGGAGACTGAGTTTCCACTCAAAGGGTGTTGTACCTGGTGAACAATGCACGTGAGTGCTGTAATCGTACGCTAATGCTTAAGCGTATTCATCCCAATCTGATTATTTTTCGCGATTGTAATTCCTCGCCATATGAAGGGAAGTTCTGTTGAACCTCTCCACCTGCCCATTAGTTTGGGGGTGGTAAGCCAAGGTAAACGATTCCGCGTGCCTAACTCATGGCACAACGCCTGAAAAAGGCGTGAAGAGAACTGTAGTCCATTATCAGACAGCAATTTCTGCGGTGTCCGTATTTGAATACCCAATGGGTCCAGATTTCCAATACCATATGGTCGGCTGTGATCGTACTGAACGGGACTAGTTGCGTCAGCTTGTTAAAGTGACAGGATATCACCAAATGGTGTTTGTTGCTCTTACTGGACTTGGGTAACGGACCGAGTAGGTCTACCACGACGTCCTCTAAGGGACACATAGCCGAGAATAAGGCTACCTTATTTTATCCCTTACTGAGAAATAAGCGATTCTTTGCGCAGGTACTGCAGTTTCGGATCACCGCGGCTATGTCTGCGGGCAGCTGTGGGACAGCCCCATCGTCTCGTACATACCAATTTGGCCCGGGTGAGCGGCTAGTACACTTCAGCGACTCATCCCTAATAATCGGGCGGAAAGGGATGCAGGTAGTACTACCTGTCTTGCCCCATCCAAGAGAGAAATTTGCCTCAAGAGGCCGTCCTTGTCTTCGAAGAAGGCAGAGTCCCTTGTAGGGGACTAGCGACTCAGCACTTTAGTGCAGAATTCATCTGTGGCCTGCTCCTCCAACCATTCCTATAGCTTTATCAGCTCATGTGAGGTTGCAGCTGAAGTCCTTAACACAACTGACTACCCCTTGACAGGGGTACCCCTTCGATCTGGCGTGCCCTATACGGGCTAAAGAAGTCCAGTTCCTCCATCTCGTCTACTCCCTCAACTAGTTTTTCGATCCGTTTCCTTATTTGGAAGCATGGGATATCTTCACCCAATGGAGAAGTATCTACACCCTCCGTTGGGATTCGAGACAACGCATCTGGCACCTGAGCAACCCTACCGGGTCAGTACACTATCACGTAGTCGCATTCAGACAATCGAAGCCTCCAACGAATGAGACGACCCGATGGGTCGTTTTTGTTCATCAGCCACCTTAAGGCGTTCTGATCCGCACGGACTGTGAAATTCATCCTTTCAATTTATAGACGTAACTTCGTTACTAAGCATACTACGGCCAGGCATTGTATCCCTCTTTTTGGGAGTATCCTTTTTCCGCTGATTTCAGAGTTTGCGATCAGTAACCTGTGGGTTTCCATTCATTGTCCTCTTGCTCCAGAAGTAGTACGAAACCTATTTTTATACTGACGCACCCGTGTCCAATATCAACTACTTCCCTACCTTAGGGAGAGCTGACACCGGCACTTCCACGAAGATGTTCTTTAGAACCTCAAACGCTTCCAACTGGTCCCCGTTGCGGTTCTCTTTCCCGAATAGGGGTAGGCGTTCCTTTTGGAACATCACGTTGAGAGGTCTTGCATTATTGACAGTTTTATAGAAAACATCTGAAGACGTTTCAACTTCCTAAGAAGGAACGTAGTTGCGTGAGAGTCTGCTGGAACGTGGCTTTCCTGATGGCTTCCGTACTTTCCTTCGCGATCTCGAGCTTACTGGGTACTACCACGTGCTCAAGGTAATTAACCTTGTTCTGAAAGAACTTGCAATTCGCTAGTTTTAGCGTCACTCGTGTATTATGGAGTAAGTTTAATACCTTTTCTACCCGTTCCAGGTGTTCTTCCTCCGTTCAGGAGAAAAAGATTACGCCATCGAGATAGAGGAGGCAAGGTTTCCACCGCAGGCATGGCAGGATCATGTCTAACGCCCTTTTAAAGGTGCCTGAGGCATTCGTTAACCCGAAAGGGAGCCTGGTAAAACGATACGTTCCCACATGGGAAGTGAATGTCTTGTTACCAGTTCCCCCTTCTGTAATCGGAATCCATTAATCTGAATAGAAATCCAAGGTTGTGAAGATCTTTGCATCAGCCAGTGAATCTATGAAATCATACATCCTCGGGAGAAGGTACGAGTCAGCGATCGTCTGTTCATTGAGCTTGCGGTAATTGACACAAAACCGGAGTTTTCCATCCTTCATAAGGAGGAGGACTACTGGACCAGCCCACTTACTCTTGGCAGGTTCAATCACTTCTTCATCGAACTTCGATTTGATCTATTTTCGGCTGCCTGACGGCGAACGGTTCCCATCCTCTAGGGACGTCTTCGTGACGGGCACCGCAAGGGTCTGTT
>JAUBNZ010000152.1:0-22805 GCA_032355485.1 Bonnemaisonia californica
TATTTTGCGTCGACGCCCACCACCACGAGCAGTATCGTACGTGTTTGGGTTTCGGATGAAGTTCCCGATAACAGTCCGACTTCGTTTGAGCTTTTTAGAGATCGTAGAAGCACTCAGACCTTGATCGCGGTATGCCGTAATTTTTCCGCGCTCTTCCTGCGAGAGAGGCTTCCCACGCGGCATTTCGTTGCAATGGATGTTCGAAGATGCTCTCAGAGGTCTTAATGCAGGCTCTTGAGCCTTCTTTTATTCTCAAACTAAACGTAACGGATAGATAACCTCTCGCATTTGAAAGTGTTTTATAGTTACAGACGCCCCTTAAATAGATATGCACACGTGTACCATTATTCATAAAGGCTTGTTTAAAAAAGAATGCATTTTTTACCATTTTTCGTAGTGGCAAATACGATTCTGAGATTATTATTTAGAAATATATAATATTTCATACCAAACTTGCAAATTGGCAGGGTGTCTTATAGTTACGAACGCCAGTGTACTGTCCTTTCACACTAAGCATTGATGGGTTCTCTGAAAACGGCACTACAATCCAAATTCGGCTCCTTAATAGACCATATGTGTTAACCATCAACCCAATGAGTGATTGTAGGCGTACTAGTAAGGTAATCGGCTAAATTAGCTACTGTGGGACTGATTAGAGAGGGAATCTAGTCTACCAAATGGCCAGGACGGCATGGTTTAGGCAAATCTAGAGTGCATTGTGCGTTTATCGTATGGATTTAGCTATTTGTGCTATGTAGCTAAAGTCTATAAGAACTACTACTGTAGATCTTCGGATTAGCTAAAGATCTAGGTAAGACCAATGCTACCTACACAGCAATAAACACCAGCTTGTCTTCATCCGACCGGGTACATATGCCTTCGGGTGTGCCCCGACTGTCCTAGCCAAGTTCGGCTGGACCGTCGGTTATCATAACCGCCCAACTGGGCAACTGCATTCGCCCCCATCAGTGGGGCACCAATCAAAATCTTGGAAATAACGACAGTTCTTGAGCTCTCCCTGAAAGACTAAAATAACGTTTCCAGGAAGTGTTTTGAATTAGTAGAGATTTTAACACAAAAACCCTTTCCTAATTAAAACCCGCTTTTGCCAATTTGCTAAAATCGTTCAAATTTAGTTGCTGGTTTCGATAATTTTTAAAAAAAGGGTTATTATAAAGGCACCGCCAAACAATGGCAGCTGCTCATAGGCAGTTGTTGCAATTGAGGAGCCTTCAGAGTATGCTTAAGATCGCACCCCACCACATGGCAGCTGAATGTACGACAGGTACCCAAGCCCAACACACACTGCGGGTACTGGCAATGAAGAACGACGCAACCTTCACGAAAGCACTTACGTCAGCGCTCACCAACGCACAACTCAGAGAGAAGGAATGAGAAGTATGGCAACCCCAAGCAACATTGCTACGAAGATCCCCGCCATCAAGCAGAAACCCCGCCCCAGCGATTAAGCTGCCGTCGAAAAATCCGAGACACAGAAACATGGCAGTACGGTATCACACAGGGACATTCCCCATCCCGCCAAGTAACCAAGCAATGAGATGGAAAGTCAAAGAGCATGCGCAAAAACTCAGACACCTACTGAACGGCAAGGAAACAAAAGAAAAACTGTACGAGGTAGAAATCGCAATTGACCACATCCCGCAACAGGAGAGAGAAACAAGAACAAGAACAAACACCAGAGTCATAATCACACCTGCATCCCCCGTCACAGAAGACTAAACAAGCTACAGTAGTGGAATGACTAGTGATAGCGAATACTACAGAGAAGAAGCGACGATGTGGACGATAGGATTGGAAACAAACGACACAACCAAACTAATAAGCATAGCAAGGAATTGATAACATCAGCTACACATTGCGGATGGGCTGACATGGTGGTCACCCAACCCACGTAAGGGGAGGAAATTGCACTTAATAACATAAAAAAAAGTACAACTCCATCTCATAATTCATTTAGGTTTTAGGGTTGGGGTGAGGTGCACTTCTGTAAGGAGCTTTCGAACATAATACCCAAAAATTGCATCATACCCGTAAACCCCTTATTCCATACGGCCTCTTCTATAGCCCTAATCGCATACTGTAAGAATTTTCCCAAATCTACCCGTAATCCCTTATTCATTACAGCCTGTGTAGTACGCTCTCCCCGTAACGACTTTGCTATGGGGTTGGGGCCTGCCGGAACAAATGGAGTGGGGTGCGATCTTAGAGGTACTGGTGGTATTCCTCCCATAGGCATGGGGTGTTATCTTTAGCTTCTCACACAAATCACTCTAAGAATACCAGCTAGGGAGGAAAAGGACGCTGCAAAAGTTTGTTTTTGAAAGTGAAGCCTTCACTTCACTTTGAAGGTAATCAGCTAATCGTAGCAACGGTGCATGGGAGGTTGAGGATGTTCACTCCGACAACGACGTCTAATAAGTTACGAAAACTCCCCTACCCTCGCGCCTTCTATCCTAGGAAATGCTTCTCCATTTCAACCGCCCATGCCAGAGCTGCCTGGAAGATTCTGTACATCCTTTGTTTGCGTTTTTCCAGAAAACAGGAAATGCCGAAGTGCGCAGTACCCCCCGAAGATGAAATCGCCACCATTCGCATTGAAAAGAAGCTGTTCATTGCCCAAGACATAAGAACCGTCAACCAGACAGTCCCATACATCACCACGCCCAACAGACCGAACAAGGAAGCAGCCCGAGTCTGCCTAATAGAGCTGATCCATCTTATCAGGTTGCAGTTGGATGAGAGAGTTACTGATGAGAACCTGAGGGCCATAACCAGCGAAGAAATTTCTTGGACGGTGAATGAGCTCCAACTTGATAAATACATCGCCCCCTTGCGAGAGCTCCTCAAGCGGTACGGGGAGCTCTTGGTGCAACAGAGTGCTGCGGTAGAACGGAAAATCGCAAGCCTAAATGATCGATGGAGAAATAGACTGAACCCTCCTCCCCCTCAAGTAGCGGAAACTAATGTGGGAAAGCGTAGAAATCAAACCGGGAATATCTGTGCATGCTGTGGAAATTATCATCGAAAGCACGTCCCACCGCAGTCTTCCTCGGTGGTTACGATGGACCTCTCACACACGAACTAAAAAAGGGACCCTGTCAGGCTGGGATCCCATGAGAAATGGTGGCCCAGAAGATCGCCTCTGTGGCGACGTCGGATATGGTGAGTATTGACGTGGAAGAAGTATTCCTCGAATCTGGGACTTCGTTGATGTTGGCCTGAATGCCATTGGATCTAAACATGGGGGTGAGGGCGGGGTGCTATAGGAGGTGAATCACGCCGGCTGACAACAATTCCCGATTTCTGCGTGCATAGATTCCGAACAAAAATCAGGATCAGAGATACTGTCATTCTACCAGGCGGTTTTCGGATGTTTGAAAGCCACGTTTTGAGCTGTGTCCCAAATGATATGTACCCAATGAAGTAAAGAATGAAAGAATTCGTAGAGAGCAAATTGCCCTGAATTATATGTACATGAATAGAAACAGAAGGTAGAAACAAATGGGATCTTCGTATCTAGAAGATGTCCAAGAAGGATATGACAACGGGGCAATTGCAGAGGCCCATTCCGTAATGATCCGGCTCAACTGCGCGTATTTTGGACTCACTTCAGTTGAGCACATCTTTCAGCTGTGTGAACTGAGTAGGAGAACGAAATGGATTAAAAAGATTGGAAATGCTTTGTTGAGAGACCAGATTCTTCGTTAGTAACATATAGAGGAGGTATGGGTCACCTATATTGTTCCTTCTATCTAGAGTGAGGAAGTTTTCTGGCTTGTTAGCTACTGGTATGTGCACCTAACGTTATCATATCTTGGGTTTGGGAGCGGTCTCCATCGTTGGGCAGATAATTCGCCTTGATTATGTCTATTGTCCGTACTAATTTTGGACAAGTACTCTCAGCTAACTTCTGGCTGCAATAACGTCTGGAGCACATGTCGGGATTGGATGTGTGAGTAAACAAGATAAGAAAAACCGCTCATGCAAGGATATATGTTTTGAAGCCTGTGAGATGGGGAGAAAGCCTTTCCAGTGTAGGATAAGGAAAGCTACTTACTGGCACTATGTGGATCAAGAGGTATTGTTTCATTGTAGCTTTCATCCGGACCCGGATGCGCCATAGCTAGAAAAAGATTCAGGATTGGTTGCTCCTTGTCCAGTTTACATCAAGATATAGATGGGCTAATTATATTTCCTGCGAGTTGGGAAATGCAAAAGGCATTCACAGGATTTTGAATATGCTGGTTCTACTTCACGCTGTGATTCTTGTTGTTTTCTACAAGTAGTAGGGGTTCACATTTGCGACGGGGGAAAGTACATGTGCCGGAGCTGACTGAAAGACGTTGAATAGGCCCCTTTCGTAAGGCACTGGTAATGGCTCAAGTGGTTGGGGCTGGATTGATAGGTTGACGCACGTTCCCGATATAGGGGCATGGCACTTTGGAGAAACTGAGGCAGTCTGTGCAGTAGGAGTACCTTGAATTGTAAGTGAAGACAACACTGCTTCGTCCTCTGGCAGGACCTTCTCAATTATTTGATGCGAATGCTGCGTGCCCTTCATTTTTTCCGCCATCTTTCTCCTTTTGCGAACGTGGGAGTTACGATGACTCACCCAACTGCTGCGCCATTTGAATGACCTTGTGCAAGCCTTCTCCGTGCACCTAAAAGGTCTCTCATTTGTGTGAACGCGGAAGTGTTCAGAAAGTCTGTAGCGCTTCCGAAACGATTTTCCACAAGATTCAATCGGACAAGTGTACATCAAGCAAGCATTAGAGGAAATACTTTTTCTAGAGTCTTCCTCCAAATTAAGGCGTTTCTGGGGGACATTGGATTGGATGTAGATGTTAGGAACATCGGCACTCCTTGATGTGTCTATCGTTCTAATGCCTTCTTCTGCAGCCGTGACTGCATTCCATCCCAAGATGGCCTCTGAGCCGCCTGCAGGGTCGTTTTCCTCCAGGTAATCTGCAGTGACGTTTCCCTCTGAGCCACTTTCAGTGACGCTGAATCTGGCCATATTTCCAGAAGGGAGCGGAGAGGTTATGTTGTCTAGAAGAGGCTCTGCCATTCTGGAACACTGGAATTCGCCTTCGAAGCCGGTGAAAAATTGACGTTCCATATCTTGCACGTTTGAAGTTGGTTTTTTGGCGACTCCTCGGTGATGGATAAATACTGGAATGAACTGAAATAATCGAAATCGTCAAAGCGAAGTGGTGCAATCACAGCGGGGAGAATTGGCAGTGTTCTGCTTTGGAAAAGATGGTTGAAATGGTTTGAAGACATCTCGGGCAGCATTGTCAATCCTTTCCCAAACATTCTCCTTTAGTGGAGGTGAAAATCGACATTCAGTGTTCCCCCAGCCTCAGGGCTTCTGCGTGACACACCAGTTCCGAAGAGCCGAACAGTTAAAGGTAGGCTCTGAGGTGTCGTTCCGTGGCTATACACATGATCTATTGACTTCGGGCGGTGAATCCAATAAATGTCCCAACCTACGGTGGTCCTATCATAAGGCAGCAAAGAGCAAGCCAATGGTCTCAATCTGACCTCTGTCCGCGTTTCAATTGGTCCAATTGTAATTGAAAGTAACATGGAATAGCGCGGGACCAACCCAGCGCAGATTATATACTTGAAATTCCAACATCAATAATGAAATGCTATTGGAAGTTGCATGAACTGAAGGAAGCGGAATTCCTTCTTGAACTGTGGAATGCTGCTTGCGGCCAACAGGTAGGCACCGGCGGACGTTGAAGAAATTGATGTCAAAACATATATCTACGGTTGGTAGACGGTAAAGAACCGCCTCGTGTCTCGCTGTCGATCACCCTTCCGTGCATGTCAGCTATCACACGGAAATAGTGTCGGTTCTGAAGAAACCATGGAAGATGTGAAGGTGCGATTGATGATGTGCAATTTTTGAAGTTGTTGTGTCATAGGTTTCCGGTCTATATATTGTCTGAATCCATGCATGTCCTGTGGAAACTTCAGTATTGCAGGATCGATGAACTAAATTTAGGAAGAACTGCTGGAACTTAACCTCGGGAAGAAGATAACTGACCTGCCGATTACTATCATATGTGCTCACAAGCTTGAAAGTAAACTCCGTGTGAACGGGTGTATCTAATCCTGGCCTCTCCGTCAGAGTTTCAGGACGAATGGTGTAGGGTGTATGGTACCGTCCGAAAGATGAAGGCACGAATGAAGAGCCCTCAACGTCCGCGCACTATATAACTACATCCCACTTGCACCCAGACAGTGTACAAAAACTCTGAGAGTACGGACCCAAGGGTATGACATTATTGAAACAGTGCTAAATCGGCCCGGCCCGATGTGGTCTTAAATCGGCCCGGCCCGATGTAGTCTTAACTCGGCCCGGCCCGATGTAGTCTTAAATCGGCCCGACCCGATGAACCAACGTAGTCTTAAGACGGCCCTTCCCGTTTTTATTACTATTTTTTATTAGTTCATTTACTGTATTTGCAGTATACCCTTATGCTGCCGGTAGCCTCAGTAGCTTATCATCCCTGTCCTCTGGTACAGTGCGCACAGTGAGTATAAAGCACCCCCCATTTTTGCTAAAACGGTTATGAGCAAACCTTTTATCCCAGATCTTTTTGCATCTACCACATCCACCACAATGTCCGACAATATGTGCCGAACGGTTTTGTTCAAGGTCTTGTCGTTCGGCGGCAATCATAAAAACTGCAGAATAACAGAGGTGTAATATATATAAAGCACCTAAAAAGCTGAAGCAGTAAACTCACTAAAATAGACTTATAAAGTGATTTGCATTTTGTTTATCGACTGGTATACGGTAAGGGGGTCTCGAATAAACGATTCTCAGCAACTTCTAGACAACTTGCCCCAGGAGAACGCCTCGCGGGAAACCATATCCCCTTTTGAGCAAGGGAAAGCACTGGCTCTTCATATGACGGGTTTATCTCAAGTTGAGATTTCCAAAAGGCTCAAAAGGAGTCGTGGTGCTGTATAGAGCTTATTGCGTAGCCACTCTAGATGTACAGTAAAGCCAAAAGGTGTGGGAGGACGCCTGTACTATCACCTGATGCCAAGCGCGGGCTTTTAACAGTGGCTTGTCAGGGTGAAATGAGTAGCAATGAGCTGCACCAGCATTTAAACCTTCCTGTATCGACTTTAAGAGTTCAGGAAATACTTAGAGCACAGCCTGCGTTGTCCTGGAAGCCCACGATCACGTGCCGATGATGACAGCAGATCAAAAGAAAAAGCTGGAATGGGGCATGCAGAGGCCTGCTGGAATGCCGATAAAAGAAGAACGGTTTTGTTTAGCAACGAAAGAAAGTTTAATTTAGACGGGCCTGGCGGTTTCTGTTACTATTGGCCTGACTTGAGGAAGGAGCGGAAGTAAATTTAGGTGCTTCATATATATTACACCTCTGTTATTCTGCAGTTTTTAGGATTGCCGCAGAACGACAAGACTTTGAGCAAAACCGTTCAGCAGATATTGTCGGACACTGTGATGGATGTGGTAGATGCCAAAAAATCTAGGATAAAAGGTTTTCTCATAGCCGTTATGGCAAAATAGGGGGTGCTTTAGACTTATTGTGTTCACTGTAGGATAGGGCTTAATGTGCAGTCCACCCTTGCTGAAGTAAAAGGGAAAGTGCGTCCGTCAAGCAAAAATGGTAGCTTATCGTAGGGTCGCGCAGGGGAGCATCTATAATGTGCGAAGATGTTGCGGCTTCGCCTGTGTGGAGGGGGGGGGGGGTGATCGGAGATTCCTACGGCGCTTCCATCACAACAGTGCCTATGCTACTCTACCTCTCTAATCTACGGAGTCTATCTCCCCCTTTAATGTCCCATAGAGTTTGTCCCGGCTAGAGAAGGTCTTCCGATTGGCCTGGTACTCGATTTATATTGTGCTATAAGCATACAGTACAAGTAGGAACTATTGGTGCTGTAACTTACTGTAGCTACTGTACAGTGTGGACAGAAACTATAAGGGCCCCCGTATTTGTGCCTGTACCGTACCAAGGGAAGCATCTATCCCAGATTCTTTCACCGCCTGTCCCCCGCCTAGGCTGAGGAAGCATTCCTAGTGTGCCACACAAAACTGGATAATATTCAGTCGTTAGGCGTGGGAAACTAATTTTGGAAAAATACTAATTTTAGGGGGGTTCATAACTAGAAGGCACCCCTGCCGTTCCTACACAATCCAGTGAAAAATATTAAGTTCCTCGATTTCGTTACTTCCGGCCATCCTAAGATCCCACGAGCCCTATTGCAGAAAGTATTACTCTCTCAGAGTCCGCAAACCTACCGTCTAATGTCTCTAAGAATAAGAATTGCTTTTTCCACATTTCCCTAGTTTTTGGTTCCAGTCCTCTACTCACAAAGGTTTACTCGTAATTATTTATTGTAAAGTACTAGATTAGAGTTGTTTTAGTCACCAGGGGACGCTTTGGGAACAGTAGAGGTAACCCTGAACGCTAGAGAAAGCCTACAAGAGTAGGCTAAAATTCATTATTATTGCTAAATGCTGAACTAATGATAAAAATGTCGTGGAAAGGGGGACAATGGCCCCGTCGAGATGCAGGAACGCTTCCTTTTAATTAATAGTGAACGTAATATCAGTAAAACGTCACGGAGTAGCCGCAATGTTGTGAAGGAATCTAATGGTTTGTGCGCTCAAACGACCAGAAAAGATGTCGAAAGGAAAGCTATTTCTACGAGCCAGAAACAGTGTATTGTTGTGATCAATTAAGAAGCGGTCTCTACGGATTAAAAGGGACATAGTTGGAAACGTGGAGGTAGTTTTGAGCTCATCTTAGACTATAAAATGAGAGCAAGTGAAATGCTTACAAATTGGCAAAAAGTAGAGGCATCGCCAATTGCCTCCAGAGCAACGTGGAATACGGTTTGATGCTTTAATGGCGCTCCTGCATATAATGTAAAGAAAAATTTGAAATACAGGCACAGTTGGCCTTTGCTGTACTAGGAAATTAATAGCTTACGGCATTGCTTACAAGACACTAAATTATTGATACGGCACTGGCAGTTAAAAACCGTAAACTGCATGGATACCCATATGTCACATGCTGGGCCTTGGCGAGGTGGTCATCGGGGGTACGCGCCTCCGGATCTGGTTGAGGACGGCGTGAAGAGGATGCAACAAACGGTGTGAGGTGAGCAAATGGGGCATAGTAGCTGATGCTATGAGATGTATGAGATCAACGAAACGACTGGGTAAGATGGCTCTGCATACATTACAATGCATGCGCATAGAATTTGAGATGTTTAATTAGCAGGTTTAATCCCTTCAGTGTGCTATGCAAATGCAAGAGAGGATCTACAAACGTGGAATCATACCGGAATCATGATGTAACTTATTGACTTATAATGTACAATAAGTGCACATCAAAGTGGTACAGTACATAGAACACATGTGAATACCGGTATTATCGTACCATTTGTTCTGTGTACTATTCGTGTAAAACCCGTAGTACGATATTCATGTGTACTGCTTCACTACCACATAGTCTCTGCATCAGAGCCGGAGTTATCGAATGATATACTTTCCTCCAAGATTACTCTTCCGTATACGCAAAACGCAGTAACTTTACAATAAAATGTTCCTGTACTACTGTACAATGCCTTACACGAAATGTGAATAATATGCATATAAGAGTACTCAAAAGGTTGTTTTATAATAATTTGCACTCGATTAATAACACAGAGAGGTCGCAATGTGCAGAAGAATCGCGCATCATATATATGAGTGGTGACGTACAGGCCGCTAGGTACCGGTAGCCTTCTAGCATTTGATCTTAGCTACGGGCTTGTGTGCTATCAAACCATACAACCATACAGTTCAGTTCTGTACGTAGAGCCTGTGTTTTGATCTAGATCCTAAATCCCTCTTATACATTTCGCATAGGCTATTGGCAAAACTCTATATAGTACAATAGAAACAATGCTATTTTACTCCGCGGTAAGCTGGAACGAGAGGGGGAATAAGGACGGCGCCTCATCTTTCCCAGACTAGGATTCAGTAGGGCTGTTTCTCCCCACTCGCGACATGGCAACAGGCAGTGAGGTGTAACGCCGCAACGGGCTTTTAAAAACGCCACATAGGGCTTTGAAAGCACTGCAGCGGGCGGAATTCCTAAGGCTCTGCAGAAGACCTACCAAGAGGCTGGCTATCGGATGAAGTAAAGGTAGTTATCTTACGTACTACAGAAGAATCACTGTCCGCAATACAAATACTTCGACAGCACACTAAAGTAATACTGCAGTAGTATTAATATCCCTCTAATCCCTAGACACATCGATAGACTATAGTGTCGGTGCTTTACCTTAGCAATGGCGTGATGAAGAAGCTGGAAGTTCTTACTTATACTGTAGAACTTATAGCACGAATGACGCTGAGTACGAGAGTGATTACCGGGCGACCACCACTACCTCGAGAAGGAACAATGCAGGGCATCAAAGAGAGCGAAAACCTCCAAAGATGAGAGAGGAGGAGCAGTGTAGGCATTGCTACGATGAAATCGACTGGGGAATCTTCGATCAACTCTCGACTAGGCGCCGCTGCAACAACTTCGTAACATCTCCACGGCGCAACACCACGTTCAATAAACAAGTAAGGGTCGCGGCGTTCTCTGGACCCATTAAATTGGTCCAGTTCACATGAAGGGTGTAAAACGCACACACGTGTCCAACGTGGCTCAATGACAGAGCCCTCAGAAATCGCTTTTCCAATTAAATTAATAGTGGGGGACGAACACTCACAGACGTGGGGGAGGAACACACGCACACGTGTCCGACGTGGCTCAGAACACTCCCTCTACATACACACACACACACAAATAAACACTTCTGGACCCAAAAGAGTAAATCTAAAGGTTTTACTGTTTCTTTCATTTCAACTCCCCTGCCCGCCAATCTAGAGTTCGACGATACCTCCAATCTCTGCGTGTGTTGAATTTGGTCAATGCGAAAAGAACCCTCGAAGAGTCTTCGAATTTTGCGCTTAACCAGATATCCAAGTCATACCTAAGTGGTCATGCTTGATATCGGGGAAACCTCCATACGATTGATTCTTTAAAGGAGGAGAGGAGAGGCTGCAAATGGGCAAGGGAGTCCGTACGAATAGTCTATTCTTAGGAATTATCTTATCCAGAGTTCTATAGGAGGCTGGCCGCTGGCATCAGAGAAGAGATAGAAGAACGCGATGCAGTCCTCAGAGATAGAAATATTGACTCTGAATCTGGATCAATTGTCAGTGGTCTCCGTGACGACGGCACGCCAACTAGCATTTCCTCGGCTGCAGTTGCCGGCCAAGCCACATGTGTTAACTTCATGCAGCAAGGAAAGAAAGGGAGGGTGAAGGTCGATGACTCAAGGGAGGATAGGTGCTCCAATGTTTACGCCAAGATCATAGGATGAACAAATGCCCGCACAAGTTGCAATATCCAAAATTCGCGGAAGATGGCGTTTTTTATGAACGTCCTCTATGAATCTGCCATATTATGTCAAGTACGAAGACGCTCTTGAGGGCGAAGAGCAGCCCGATCCCCGACTCGACTGAGTTCCTATTCCATGAATGCATCGAGAAGGCAGAAGTTGAAAATCAAGATCAAGGCGGCGCGCGGGAAATAGAAGAAACGTATCACACAGAGACGTACCGCGCATTGGGGGGGCATTAAGCATCAGCTCGTACTTCACATACAAACGTACAAGGAGGAAGTTTAGAATTTGCCGACATTGATGAACATTTTGAAGTGGTCAAAATAGAGAAACGGTACACTTCCAAAGCGCGATGCAGGGCATGTGCAATGTACAGGAACATTGAATGTTACCGACTACCATGTACCAGAGTAAAAAAGGAGGTAAAGGCAACCATACGGACTGGCATATGGTCAGGCGCAAGTGGTCTCCTTCGACCTCCCGCATCGGCCGTCCAAAATGCTAAGAACACTCAAGTCCATATCCAAAGAAATCCTTGGCAAGAAAGCTATAATAAAGAAAGCAGCAGAGGGAAGCTATGAAATGATCCCCGCATACAGAGCGGCGATGAGGACAGCGTGTTCCAAACACAACGCCCAATATGCTCTGGACCACCTCTCGGGACTGATCACCTTTCCATGGACGTCCCAGGTCAAGCCGAGAAGATACAGTGATAAACCCTTCTGGAGTAACGAGTTGGAGGAACTGGTAAAGGGACGGGCGAAGGCGTACAAAAGAATAGGAAGAAGTCGATTCCCGGAAGCAAGAGAAGAACACCGCAGGATATTCAACCGTATAGTAATGATAGTCAGAGCCAGGCGAGAACGACCGAAAACGGAAGCAGCAACTGCGATCAACGCAAAACTGTGGAGTACTCTGGCAGAGGCATTAAGAAAACAAAAAAGACGGACGAAAGAGCGGGAAGCGTATAACGCCGCAAAAGGAGAACGACTGGAAAGAGCGAGATTCACCGAACTCATGAGGTCCAAGGAACCCCCGTCCCTGACAGGAGAACCTGCCACCTTCACCCTACCACAATCCCTCGCCTCCAGCATCCTCAAAGCCATCAAGTCCATGCCCACAAACAGAGCCCCGAGAAAGGACGGAGTACACTCTGAGATGCTTCAACTTAACCCAGCGCTATGGGCAGATGTATTACTAGAAGCATTTACCCTCTGCGGAAAATTTGCCATAACACCACAGCAATTGCAGGAGTCACTCTTGATACCCATACACAAAAAGCGGGATCAAAACAACCCAGAAAACAACCGTCAAATATCGCTCCTATCACACGTGAGGATAGTGTTCAGCAAAGAGACAGAACAATTTCTGAGGAGTCAAGTACAAATACAAACGATGAAACTGGGATTCCAGCAGGGTGTCTCCACGCTCATGGCCATCACCCAAGTGGATGACGCTATCAGGAAAGGAGCTACCTGGGCGGCAGTCCTGGACTTCAAAAGCGCATTTAAATGAGTACCGAGAGGTAGACTAATGCGCCTCTGCAGGAACACCCTCCCCCCGCTCGCCGTCTCCATGGTCCACCTACTGCTGACCCCAGTCTCCATCCAAACAGTTGGCGACCCACTCCAAATAGTGAGCCATCTCCGCGAAGGGCTCCCCCAGGGGGTTCTCGTTAGCCCCATGCTGTTCAACAAGTACATCAGTACCCTAGCTACAAAACTGGAAACAGAGTTACAAATGCCCGCCAACGAACACCCAGGGAAACGTTTTGCAGATTATACCCTGATACACCTACGGACAACGCAGGAACTTATATGGCTGGAATGAAATTATGCGACGATTGGGCTACAAAAAATGGGATGCAATGGTCTCACCAAAAGTGCGCAATACTACTCTCTTCGTCGAAATCCGAGGAGGCATTTGAAAGAGGGGGAGGCTAGGCCAAGGTTCTCAAGAAGGCAAAATACCTAGGGATGACCATCTCTTTCGAAGGTATCACAGATATAGTCATGATGGACAAATCAAAAGCAGCACACAGAAGACTGTGGTCGCTCTCCGACGCTGGATATCTCACACCCACGAAAACAGCACGTGCAGCCAGAATGATGTATAACACCTTCATAAGGCCAATATATGACTACGGGTGGGCCCTAAAAGTCCCTGACGAAGACACATACAAGGAGGTAGACCGAATAGAGACAAGGGTACTGAACACCTTACTGATGAAGAAGGGCATCATGGCCATGGATCACCTTCTGAAACTTAGAGCGATGTTCGCCATACCCCCACATCGCACAAGGCGAAAGGAATTAGTCCACAACTCGTGGCCGGCCTGAAAGGGCGGCGTTCCCCACGGAAAGCTGTCTAACAATAACAGTGAAAGCGCGTCTGAAACAAACGAAGCAGACTCTGGAGTGCCTACAGAGCAGGCAAGACGAAGCTATCACAACAGCCCTCACAAATTCCCACACATCGCCGATGACAGAACGTAAAAGAGTCCGATGTTGGACACAAACTAGACAGGCAAGAAGATGCATGCCAAGCCCGAAGTCAAGAACCACGCCCGCAGCCCTCCGACTACCATCAAGAAACCCACGACATCGAGGCATGGCCGTAAGATTCCACCTGGGCACATTACCCACCCCTCCCGGCTCCGAACTGACCCGAACACTGGTGAGAAACGAGACCATGAAGCTACAGTGTCCCCGAAATCCAAAGGCCTCGGGAGCAGAACTGGAAGATGTAATGAAGGCAATTGATACGATCATACGGCTCACGACGGAAAGGGGGCGGAGAGGGATCCGAAACATAGACACGGCAGCCGACATACTGGTAGAAATATCGAACACGTCTTTACTAGCAAGTGGAAGGAAACTGAGCAACAGGGACAACCCTCATAAACGAGCGGTGCACCCAGGTGTCGTCCTCGACCGTAGGTCCAAAGCGTCATTAAAAAATGTACCGGAGTAAAAAGTATATATGTAAATGGCAAATATAAACCACAAGAACTTTGTACCGCCCGTGCGCAGCCTTGCTTTCATACAAGGTAGAAGTACGGGGGAGGGCGCCAGTTCGACCCCTTGAAGGTGACACAATTGAAATATAATCTCTTTTTAAAGCAAAAAACGCAGTGGCGGGTCAGAGAAAGCGAGGGACTATCTTTTAGAGTTTTCAATCTTTTAGTCTGTGGACTCATCCAGGTTTTACCTTGGAGCTGTATCCTCCCTACCATAGCAGTACAGAACGGATTTCGTAGCCTGGTTACGTCACAGACGAGGCCTGAGATCTTAACGTAACTCAATTTAAACTGAGCTAATTGACAGCCCCGGGAACTCAGGGATAAGGATTCCTCTGGTGGGAACACCTTCCCCACTTTTAGTTTATAGCTTAAGGCCGCAATCGAAATAATTGAGGGAAATCCAGATGTTTAATATGCCAACGGAGTGGCTCACTACAGTGAAATACATCGGATCGTCCGTTTCGCTTTCAATACTTATCTCGTCCTCCTTGTCCACTAGATAGTCACTAAGCTCATCCAATGTATTGCATTGGGAGCTTCTACTGTCCTGGACAGTAGGATAGTTCTTGGAAGTAGAGATCAGATTGTTAAGGGTCTCCGTCCCCATTCGGTTCCTGATGGGTGTGGATAGACGTCCTACCATGTTGAATGATTGCTCATTTTCCATTTGTGTCGGAGGGATACTGAGAATATGCCTAATTAATTTCACGACATTACGAAAGATATAAGCTCGTTCTTGAATCCAGGCCAGTTTATCGCCTTTCCTGTCATACTTCTCCCCTCTGTAAAGCCTCAATTCAGATCGCATAGGATATGCAGTTGCTTCATGTTGATCATGTTGTTCCTCATTGACAAAGCAGTTTGCTTTTCGTCCCCGACGGAGTTTTGTTCCACGTTCACGTCTGTGTTTGCGGTGGCATCCTCAGGTACTAGTATAGATGCAGCCTTGCCCAAGTCCACTAAAATAGGAATTACGACTTCCTTATCATACTTGATAGGAAGACGGCGTCCTTCATGCACATCTGATCGTGCAAACGCATCAAAGTACTTTTCATGTCCTTATGTTGCGGATCAGCAGCAACCGCCAATAGCGGTGAAAACGTTCTTGGTCAGGGTATTGAAAATATAAATATGGAATTAGCAGATTCTCGAGAACTTCGAAAACAGCAGAAGCCATTTGGGCTTTGCATCTGTGTTGCTGCCCTTCAAAGTCGTCAGCTGCAACAGGCAAAATAGTCTCAAACCCATCCTTTGTATTTGAAGTATACATGAATGATATGAGCGACTGCAACATTAAATAGCCAAGAATTGCTCTGACTCTTCAGCACAGAAATGATGAGCTGCTGCAACGTGGGGGCAACAACATGGACGACTTCCCAAGTATTTGATGACGGGATACACTGGAGGAGGTTCAAATTCGTTTTTTCCCGAAGCAGTCCTGCACTACACCCTCATACTTCAGCATCATAGGTATCATCCCCACCGCACTTACAGAACGAGTTTTCACAGGCGCTGGCATAACGCGTTGTGACATGTTCAAATGTTTGCAAGAATCAAACCATGCTTTGCGAAATTTTGGGGTCGTTTTGGTCCAGGACATACACTTTTGCAGTGAAGCTCTCACTTCCATAAATTCAATCAACGGAAGCTCAGATACAATTGATTTGGCCATTGCCGCGTTACTTGCAGATGCTATCAAATGTGTGAAGCATATTCCACTACAGCATACTGATAAAGGAAAATGCGTGAATTCCGTTATCTCCTTGATTGCATTTGTACACGTCCGTAGATTCGCTCCACCGTCCTCCACATAAGCACTAATTTACTCCAACCAACAAGTTGCATTTCTTGAGCTCCGCTTCCAAACGTTCATACAAACGAATACCACTGGTATTATCACATTCAATCATTACAACATGAATCACAGACAGATTGAAATTGTAGTCAATGCCGTGAACAATAAGGTCAAAAATATCTTCACAACCCCTGCCCATCTGCAAATCAAACGAAAGGCTTGCCGAAATAAAAGCTTGGAGTTTGGACATCACATTTCTAGACATAAATGATTCGTTACTTTGGGCATCAGCTTTTCAAGAAACGTCGCACGGTCGGGAAGTGCAATATGAGGGTTAAGAGAATGTACGAATGTTCTAAAGTCTCCAATCTCTACAATTGATTGCAGGAGACGGACGTGTGCCACAAGGACAACAAGTTTGCGGTTGTGTTCTTTCGATATTTCGGACGAAGAATTATTCGGTTTATGCGTCTGAAAGATAACTTGGGCCATTTCTTGTCTCTTTTTCTGTGGCTCCACTGCTGCTCTTGGGGTTTGAAAGGTTTTTAGTAGAGTGTCGTGATGCTCATTGAGATGTAGTTTAAAGGCGCTAGACCCGGCCGATTTGTTGAATGTCAAAATCTCTTTTCAGATTCTCTTATTTTTGGAATGCTTGTGTGCCTCATTTAGTATGAAGACATTGCGAGAGTGGGTATTTTCTGATAAATGGCGATAGAATCCCCAGAAAGAAGCGAGTTTACCCTTGTTTTTGTATGCTTTGAGCATGTCTTCCGCTTTTTTCAGCACATCATTATTGTTTGTTTTTGTTGATTGCAATCCGATCTCTGTATCTGATTGCGCCTGGTGTGAGGGGCCTGCGGGGCTTTCACTCATTGTGTTGTGGTGTGGCCTCTGCTGTTCTTTTAGGAGGGAAAGGGGATGCCGTGTGATGGTTTTGTGAGTGTTCCGAGGGCGAGTGGTTAGAAAAGCTATATGTAACGTTTTTTCAATGTACTGCTTCGCACAATGTGGCCTAACTGTACACCCGATTACGAAGTTGCAATGCTGTAAATGTTCAAGTACTATTTTGCATGGTTTGAAATTAGTGTTTAGGTACCACAGTACGGTTTCAAAGTGATTCCCAATAAGACAAGTACGGTGAGGTTAAAACATTCTTTGAAGGCAAGGGTAAGTTCATACCAGTTGTACATGTACTACTACTTATAAATGTATCCTATTTCGGTACGTACACTGCAACCCTGGTATATACGACTAATATTATCCACGGGGCCTGCTTCGACATAGGTGCTCAACAATCGATGAAAGGAATAATACAAGCAAACGTTATTCTCGAAAAACCAAAATCCCTTTCAAGCCGAATAAGTTATAGCTGCGATGGAATATAGGCCTTTTGCACCTTATTAGGAACAAAGAGGGGCTCTTTATGGATGATGATGACTTTCCCCGGTGACGTTGGTGTGGAACATCCATACTGTACGGAAACCGAATGGACTCTACCCTCAGCGTGGTATGGAGGGTACATGAAATCATTTGGTAGTAATGCTAAACGCTGATTCGATACAGTACGCCTCTCCTACTTATGAATTGCATTCAGCGCACCGCGAACTAGTATTACGCGCTACACGAAATATAGTGGAGTCTTCAACTCGGAACAATCCACAAGACTCCCAATCCATCTTTACAAGACATCTAACGCTCCTGGTATATAGTATAAATAGCTACCTAGCAGACACACTTTACAATACAGAGCTAGAAGTGAACCAAACTCTCAACTCTTCAACTACCGGACCAAACCAGTTGCCGGCATTGCCCGCTCCAGAGCAGTGACTGTGATCACTGACCAATTTTCGGTCGAACCTGTCATCATCATGACATCCAGCGGTCCTCCTAAGGGCCAACTCTTATTCACTCTGGTTTCACAATCCTGAACTCCGAAGGCTCGGCTGCAAGGCCATCCAAGTATTTATGCGGGACCGAGAAAGATATCTTTTAAAGATAAATGATGCTAATTTATCTGGTTCTGAGATCGTCGCCGTTTCTATCAAAGCGTCTATTGACACTGACTTACTGTTGTCCCTAATTGAATTCGATAAGTTCCAAGGAGTATGTGATTTCAATGACCTGAAGGAAGAATTCTAAAAGAAATGGCTACAGGGGAAAAACAGCTCGGATTTGGACACAATCAGCTTGCCCGATCTTGAAGTTGCAATCAAAGCTTCTATTCGTGTGAAAGTTAGCGAACCGGACCCAGAAATGAGAATTCCGAGTTTTTTCATGGACTATCGCACGCTCCTGCGTACGAAAAATGGGATGCAATAATCAACGAAACCCCAAGATTGCGGTGGGAAACGTGGGTGGTCTCCTCAAACCTGCAGCACTCAGGCAAAAACTTGAGAAAGATTTGGCTCTCAGCTATACAATCTCAAGAGAAATTGGAAAGGTTTCTACCTGCACGTAATCAAGAATGCTATTTCGTCGGATACTTTTGTTCCTATTAAGGAGTCACCCGCTCCCACACCTGAAGGCGATAAAACTTCCAAGAAAAAGACATCCAACACGGGCCGATCCAGCAATTCGTGTGGATTCGGAAGCGGCATTGTAGTTAACAAAATGACTACACCTGCTTCAGAAAAAGCAGTAATTCTGGTGCACCGCCAGAAAAAACAGCGTCCAAAACGAGTGAAAGTCGAGTGAATCTCAAGAAATTCCCTTTTGTTTAAACAATCAGAATTGCACGAAAAGACATCTTTTGCGAGATTGTGATGTCGCTACCATAGAGGAGAAGAAGAAAATATGGAATAATATCCATGAATGCAAGACATCCAAGCTAAGTGCTTTTACGGCCACATCTAGAAGGGATTCAAGAAAATACCGCGGGCTACTGGGGGACAAAGTTCCAGCAATCATTAATGGGTCAAGTCACTTGGAGGGGCTTCGCCCCCCCTCAATTATTTGCCGCCCTTCTTTCGCGTCGCAAACCCCACCGGAACTCCAAGTTCCTGGAAATACCTCCAATGCTCGTTCATTGTGCTCATCTACCAACTGGTTCGTTGGACAAAGGATTAGTGTGTCCATTCGAACATCTCGTTTATCCCTGCTTGTTCGCCACTTCCAGATATACGTGTACGCTTCAGTTTTGGAACCAGTTGAATTCAGCGGAAGACAACTGTTGTTGCTGAATGTTCCCTTCGCAAGCGCGAGCAGAAGGTTCTTGAATTGGGGGTCATCGCTCTGGCGGACCTGTCTTGTCACTTGTAGAACTTTGACGTGAGCCCAAAGGTTAAATTCGCAATGTAGCTCGTCTATTAGGGAAACTTTTATATACCTACCAGTCCCGTTTTTACCTTCCACATATCTTCTAAAAGGAACCACCGGCAGAAGTTGGAGGTAATCTCCTGCTAGCACAACAGTTAATCGGCCGAACCTTGGTCGATCCTCAGCCCCACTGCATCTTAAATCTTTGAGGATTGTGTCCATATTCTCGAAAAGCCTTCTATGCATCATTGATACTTCATCTACAATCAAGAGTGATAAGTTTCTGATCATTTCTGCCCTCTGTGAGCGTGGCCCATACTTTGAAACCTTGGAAGATTCGTTGCTTTCGCTTTCAGCATTTATTTAACCAACGAGACAGAGTAGAGTTCTTCCACATGTATAAAGGGCCTCTGCAGAGCCAGTTGTTGCAGTGATCTCTACCACCATCCCCGCTGATTCTGCTACGTCACGAAGTAGACTCAGAGTGTGTGTCTTTCCGATACCTGCTCTTCCCTGTAGGAAGTAGACCTTTCCTTGTTTGTTGGGCTTGTTTTCGTCATTTCTATGACGCAGTGTGTCAAGTACTTCATCGAAGACACTTTTCTGCTGTGAGTTGAGCTGAGTATACTTCTGTTTCAAATATTCCCGACGCACTGAAGTCGCCATTGTGCGGAGGTGCGTGCGAGCCCTGGCCAATTCCGTGGATTGATTGGTAGAGGTATTCAAGGAAACAGATGCAAGGAAGAAGTGATGCTCCCGTAGCAGACGGCCTCCATGCTGATCTGGTATTTCATTGATTCTTCGCATGAGCTCTCTACGGTTGCTCTGCGTGCTTCCGTTGTGAATGTCGGCCGTGAGGTATGCTTCGTGTTTCTGGAACATTCTGCTCGGGTTTTCACCTTGTTGGTACAGTGTCACAATCATGTATCTAACACTGGAAGGTGTGGCATGCATTCGAAGAGCTTCGTCATGACTTCTCTCGTATTCATTGCTATCTTCGAAAAGCCCCATAGATGCTGCTGCATTGCAGAAATTGTTGAACTGTTGCCCTTCCCATCTCTTTGCGTTGTGGTAGGATTTAATTTAATTGGCCTATCTAGAAGCATCAGGCGTAGCGAAAACAGCTCTACTCTGGAGGGAGAAGCGAAACGCATGCGGGCTACAGTGTCTTCATGAGCTCCGCGAGTGACGACATAGTCGCGTGGCGTTCCTACGTCTCGAGAAATGGAAGCTTGATTGCAGCTTAATCTTGATGGAAGAGTTTGATAGAAGCGGAACTTCTGCATGTACTCTAGGAAATTCATGTCATGGTATTGGGACGGCCTCTTGAAGTATCGCAGTAGACAGGTGTCTTTAAGCTGATACAACCCAGAAGTGCCACGAATGATGAGGCTTCACTGGTTCTCCAGGTGTACAGTATAAGCAGTTACAGTCGGGGCTATCTTTACGTGCCTGAATTCTAACATAGACCAGGCTGCTTCAACTGCACCTTTCAATCGAGCAAGCTATGTAAACGAATGTCGTTGCGGATATTGTTTCTGTCTGCATTTCGACTTGTGCCCCCGGGATCAGGTCCCGCGGTTACCTCTATCTCCTGAATGGTTGGAGCCTTGAATGCATACTTCATGAAGTACGCAACTACTCCTCGTCCCTGTGTTCGCTCCAAGTTACTATGAGAGCGGTACTACTTAGTCAACGCATCATTATAGGGAACCACTTTGAGGTCTTAGGTATTTCTCCTTCGATATACCACGCGGTTGCAAGTATCGTTAATGGTCGTATTCTGTGTTACTTCGAGATCCTCGTACCCAAATCGGCACCATCCATCTCTCGTCCTTCCACGACAGTACGGCGAGTGAAGGTGCATGTTGTACCTCTTGACCAGTTCTTGCAGCTCAGGATCCTCATTTTCTGTTGGAAGCTCCGCGGAGATGTTCTGATCGATGAGGTGGACGTCTTGGATGACTCCTCATCGGAGGAGTCCTCCTTCCATGAAGGCGAGAATGTGGTGGTGGGGGCTGTTACGCGCTAGGAACTCCAACTTTGATGCGATGGCCACACATTTCTGTCCGAAATATTCTTCTGCACTATCTTGTATATCCTTTACGAAAGCATTGGGGAACTTGTTGTACACTCGGGCTACCAAGTCTGGGAGGTCGTAAACTCGAGGCTTGCTGCCTATTGGACGGAACGTGGAACGGTTGTCGATATCTAATCCCAGTCTGCCAAGTTCCTTCCTTCACGGGTTCATAGGTTCATTTTTATAGTGATGAAAAGAGAGGGTAGGTGCCGTCCGGAAACCAGTGCCTGAACGTCCTGCAGATTCTTTCTCCAATAGGCCGGGATGTCGGTGTGGTTATCAGGCAGGTACAGGCGTCCAGGGCTGAACGGCTCGTCGTCATCCAATGCAGTGCCTTGCAGTTCACGTTCCTCCGCAATTCAAGTGGTCTGTTGCTTCTCAAGGAACTCATATTGCATATATTCGATGTTTGTCGATGTGCGTAGTAACCATTTCTGGAAGGGGAACGAAGAGCTTAGTAGGATGTTATCGCTGAAAAGATGGAATTTCGAAGGTTCTCCACACGTGAGGTTTTGAACATTCACTCGGTTGGGGTCATCAATATTGGAACCAGCACCGGTTTTGGCCTGTAGGTAGGTTTTCAGATCGAACAGCTCGTTTGAATTCCCGTAAGGGTACAGTAATGGAAAGCCTCCCATCTCCGAACTATTTAATTATGGCTTTATTTTCCTGTATTCGACAACTGCAATTCCTCTCTCATTTCGATGAGTGTCTGAATTTCGGACGATATGTACCATTGGAGCAGACTGCCTGTAAAGGCCAGCAGGTGTCGTTATGTAGGATGGAAGGTACGTTGGAACTCCTGGTCGGTCCTCCGGAAGAGGGCCTCCCGTATGCTCTGAAATCACTGCTCCCTGCTGAGTTCCTCTGCATCCTTCCATGACAACCCCTTCTGTTGCAGCCTGTTCTGAGACATCGACTGAGTCTTCCTGCATGTTTGCATCATTTGAAGACCTGTGCAGGTAGTTGTATGTGTAGTACCCAGCCATATGCGGCTGGGGCTACTGGGCCCCGCACCGTGGTAACCTCAGAGGCGCACGGCGCAGGGGTACGACCCGACGGTTACGTTCCTGTTTCGCACAGGGCGTTCCTGGGCGTACGCCACATTACTTATATTTTTCCAACGGACACACGTGCACCTTACAGTGCACGTGTGCCCGGATCGGGGACTTACAGGCCGGATCGGTACG